>ML778095.1:1047555-1075113 GCA_009831015.1 Picea engelmannii | reverse complement strand
TTTAGGCCATTAGTTGTAATTTAGATTAGTAATGTTATTTTAATTATGTCGGCTTTAGGCCATTATTTGTAATTATACCTCCTAGTCTCCTATATATACCAAGGAGACATTTTCATTTTGAATCATATTGTACTTGAACATTTCAAGTGGGGTAAAAGGAGGTTGCCCCCTCGAAGAGGCTTATTATCTGAAATTATCTCAGTTTCAAGGCGTTGAGTACTTTTCCTGAGGTTTTTCCATGCTATATTGATGTTTGGTTCTTAACACAGGACTAAATCAAAAGTAAGAAAGGGTAAGGGAAGATGTTGGTACTGCAACAAATTAGGGAATCTCAATAAATATTGTTGGAAGTTGTAGGAGTCCAAGGAAGAATTCAAAAAGGAATTAAATACAATTGAATCATGTCTAGGTATGATTGATGAAGTATTAACAATTTGTAATGTCTCACAATTTTCTGAAGAGTGGTTATTAGATTATGGTGCTTCACACCATTTGTGTCCACATCATAATTGGTTTTGTACATACCAAGTTGTTGATGGTGGTAGTGTTCTTATTGGAAACAATGTTTCCTATAAGGATGTTGGGGTTGGGATTATTAGGATTAATATGTTTGATGGAATAGTAAGGATGTTAACAAATGTAAGAAACATACTTAAACTCAAAAGAGTTTAATATATTTAGGATTTTTGGATTCCAAAGGTTACAAATTTATAGGTCAAGGTGGAGCACTAAAAGTGTCCAAGGGCAATTTGGTGATTATGAAGGAAACGAAGATTGGAAATATTTACAAGTTGGAAGGAAAAAATGAAACAAGTGAAGTAGCGGTGGTATCTAATAAAGTAAGTGCATCTACTTGTTTATGGCATCAATGACTAGGCCATTTAAACAAGAAAGGGCTAGGGATGCAGGTATTGGTAAGTTGTAAGTTACTTCCAGACTTACAATCTTTGAATTTATGCAAGTTTTATATCTCTATTGGTTATAGTGATGGAGTTAAGGGATGTATATTATGGGATTCTACTGCCAAAAAAATTATCACTAGCGAATATATGTACATGGAACAATAAGTAATTGTTCAGGATTAGAGAGGGAGAATGTTTTGCAAAATCAGGGAAGCATTGTATGGCCTAAAGGTACCCAGGAAATGGTACAAGATGTTTGATCCTTTCATGGTGAGCTAGAATTTATTAAGAAGTGAATATAACCATTGTGTTTACTTTGAAAGTTTGTAAAATGGTACATGTTGATTTTCCTGGATTCAACCCTTGGTATGCTCTAATACCATGTTGATATTTTACCACTTCAACCTAGAACCTGGAAGTTAACTCAAAATAAAATCTCTTTATCTACTAAAAGCACAGCTTAACAACAAAATCATAAACAAGGAAACCAAAATCAAGCACACTTGAACACCAATATTTTTGGGTAGATACCCCTGGAAAAACCCCAGAGGGAAAACTAGTGTTGAGAATGATTTTATTATGCTAAAATCAGAGCTCTCATAAAAATGATAATGTCCCACTAAGAGAAATACAACTGCAAACAAACCTGACAAAGTCTGACCTATTGTACGAACCAGAACTGCATGATTTCGAGGTTTACTTTATTCACCTTCTTCTAACCCATGTATATAAGCGACTTTATCCACTATGACCCACGTATATGTACATAAAACTTGCACAACAAGATTCATACGACGTGACACTTCCTTGCATCCTTCTATATTTGAAAACCACCTGCGTTGCCTTTGTTCTCTCTTCTCCTTGACCTAATATCTAGATGGAAGTCCTTCTCTACCTATCGAAGATCTTGAATCATAGTCCTTCATGATCCAGTCCTCTCAAAAGTGAATCCTCTACTCTCAAGTATCAAGTGTGTCAAGTGTCTTTCTTCTTCTCCTAGCCTTTCTTTTATAATAGTGAGTTATAATCTATTTCTAATCTCACTTGAGATTTAGATTGCATGCTAGTATTACATGTTAAGAATTTTTAGCACTTTCCTTATATAACTCAATTAACTAATTACATAATTAATTAATAAAATCAATTCACTTTAATAATTCCTTTAACTAAATTAAATTCAAGAGTAGAAGGATTTGGACAATTTCCACACCTCTAGACACATAGACCTATGTGGAAATACTTATATGATGCTACCACAAGCATCAACACTCCCTCTTATCAAGGAAGGTATTTCTCGAAGATCTTACTGGAACTAGTTCTCCCTTCGATACTAGCACAATGTCGCACACATCATCCTACATATTGACATCCTTCCAACCTTGTTGGTTAGCTACTCCCTGAACACTAGAAGTATCGGAATCGATGATGCTACATATCAATTCCATGAAGTTTGAAAACTTCGTCGAAGGTATACTCTCCCTCAATGTGATCCTAGAAGCTTCATGGTCTTGAGTATCCATCAATGTCATACCGTACCAACTTGGTCTCTTGACAGGACTAGAAGGGTCTAACTCCCTCTTCCCATATGAAGGTTCACTCCTCATACTAGAAGTCTATGAAATCTTATCATCCTTAGGTTTCTCACCCTTTGTAGCCTCCTGCATCTCATCCTTTTTCACCGATATTGATCCATGATCCAAGATCCCCTTGGATCCTTTTACAAGTTGGACCTGCAACCTATATAACTTGCCCTCTCTGACACCAAAGTTGACTATTGTGCCAGGGATAGCTCCCTTTGAACATATGAGTACTTACCCTCATTGAAAAGTAACAAAAAAACCCATATCCTCCCAAAATGAAATTGAGAGAAAGGTTTTCTTCAGTTCTGGTACATAAAACACATATGCCACCTCCATAAATCCTCCTGACTCCAGCTAGAACCTCACTATCCCAACTCCCTCTACACCACACTTAGCAAGAGTGCCAAGTTCTACATGTAGATATGAGTTTACCTCTGACCAACTAGTTAAAAACGCATGTTTCCCCATCATGTGACAAGAGGCCCCATTGTCCAAGTACCAAGAACTCCTTGAGTTGGTGTTGGTAGAAAGGCATGAAAACATTGAGAATTCATTCCCAAACTTCACTGCAAACTCATCTAGTTGTGTCTCTATTTATGTTGGTGTCTACGTCTTCCCTTGCCTCTTCTTCTCTGGACACTGTGATGCATAGTGCCCAAACATGTGGCACATGAAGAACTTGATTTTACTCAACTACTTATTTCATGGATGTGAGATTGACTACTCATTGTTACCCTTGGAACCCTTTCCTTTTCAGTTTCTTATATTACTGAGAAGGACCAAGTTCTCCTCCTCTTCATCTATGTGCTTGTCTACTTTAGACTCCTCCCAAGTCTCTTCCTAGATGCAATCATCCCAAATACTTTACCAATATGGGAGATTTTCCCTTGCGAAGACTCCCTTGACAAATGATTCCAATGAATTGGGAAGACCATTCAATGCCACATTCATGATCTTTGTGTCCTCTTTTTTCTCCCCTATGGATGAAATTTGATCATGCACATATGTTATCCTCGTGAGAAAGATGGTAAAATTATCATGTCTAGACATCTGCACCGATCTGAGTTTATTCCTTAAGACCATCTTCATATTCATGTTCTTTCTTTGAAATAAACATACTAAGGAATCAAACATATATTTGGTCATATTCTTCTTGGTTAGATGATGGATTAGATAAATCTTCATAGAATCCATGAGGACCCTATCTACTTTGATATCCTTCCTGTCGTGAGCTTCCAAAGCTATCGGATCTATTGGTGGAGTAATTGATTTATCCACCAAGTCCCAAAGGTCATACTCCTTCAACACCAAAGTTACTCTTTCTTTCCAAGATGGGAAGTTGGATGATCCATCCAATATGTCTTTAACTCTCAACAGTGTTGTTTCCATCCCTAAGACCTCTTAAAATTCCCTGGAAATAACCTTCTCCTAAAAACTACCCCTATACTGACATGTATGGACTTGTATGTGATTGTCACCACTGCAACACTCATATGTACATGATTGGTACTATTGAAACCCACATATATGCGACTGTGCTCAAAGAAACCTGTGTATGTACGTGAATATGCTTTCTGTGACCCATATACACCTTAGTAGACCTGCAAAAACTTATTTTTTTCCTCAATACGACTTTTTCTCTGAAATATTTCCTTCAATTTTCTCCTGCTAGTTATGTATATGCTGTGGATTTGAGATATGGTTTCCCTTCAGAGCACCTGCTCTGATACCATGTTTATTTCCTAGATTCAACCCTTGTTATGATCTAATACCATGTTGATATTACCACTTCAATCCAACACCCAACAATTAGCTCAAAATAAAATCCCTTTATCTACTAAAAGCACAATTGAGTAATCAACGAAAGATCTAGTGGAAGAATAAACAAGGAAACCAAAATCAACCACACATAAACACCAACTTTTTGGGTAGATACCTCTGGAAAAACCCCGAAGGGAAAACCAGAGCTAAGAATGATTTTATTATGATAAAATTAGGGCTCCCATAACAAAGATAATGGCCCACTGAGAGAAATACAACTGCAGACAAACCTAGAAAAGTATAACCTATTGTACGAACCATAACTTCATGTTTTTCAAGGTGTACGTAATTCACCTTCTTGTGACCCACGTATGTATACAACTGTCTCCATTGTGACCCATGTACATGTATGGAAAACCTGTACGATGCAACAATTGCATGTGGCTTCCTCTGAATGAAAACCACTTGTGGTGCATCTGTTCTCTCTTCTCCTTGACCTAATCTCTAGTTGGAAGTCCTTCTCCACCTATCCAATATCTTGAATCATAGTCCTTCATGATCCAATCCTCTCGAAAGTAAACCATATGCTCTCAAGTATCAAGTGTGTCAAGTGTCTTCCTCCTTCTCCTAGACTTGCTTTTATAATCGTGAGTTATAATATATTTCTAATCTCACTTGAGATTTAGATTGCATGCTAATATTACATGGTAATTATTTTTAGCACTTTCCTTAAATAACTCAATTAACCGATTACATAATTAATTAATAAAATGAATTTACTTTAATAATTCCTTTAACTAAAGTAAATTCAAGAGTAGAAGGATTTGGACAATTTCCACACATCTATGCACATAGACATGTGTGGAAATACATGTCTGATGCTATCACAAGCATCAACAATACATTCATTTTCTTAGTATGATATGTTGATGATATGCTTGTTGCAAGCCAAAGCATATTTAAGATTAGCAGGTTAAAGGCTTAGTTGGCCAGGATGTTTTAGGTGAAGGATCTAGGAGCAACAAAACAAATCTTGAGCATAGGAGTACACAGAGAGTAGAAACATGGTAAGTTGTGGTTATCACAACAAAATTCTATGGAGAAGATATTGATGAGGTTCAGTATGTATATTGTGAAACCGGTAAATATCCCTTTAGATTTCCATTGTAAGTTTTTTTCAAGTTTATGTCCTAGTAATAAGGAAGAAAATGATTATTTGTCTTGTGTACCATATTCTAATACAATAGGAAAGTCTATGTTTTCAATGAAATGTTCAAGAGTAGATATTTCACATGCAGTTGATGTTGTCAGTGGACACATGGAAAATCCAGAGCATTGGAAATGGGTGTTGTGGTATCTTAGTCGAGGCACAAGTATCACCTACAGTGGTTGTGGTGATTTAGTCTATGGTTATAATTCAGGATATTTGGACAAGAAGATACCTAGCTCAGATTATGTCTCACAAGAATGCAAGGATCTATTGGGTAAGATTGGACAAGTATAGGATAAGGTGCTCTGTGGTGGTCTAATCATTATGAATTTTACTAATCATCTAGCTTATCAAAATGGGACAATGCATTGTTTTGTAAGACATGTTACTGATGGAGGTGGAATGGTCCATACTAGAGAAAATTGTCCAAACATGTTCACAAAACTAGTAATGTTAGAGAATTCGCGGTGGTGTTTGGCTTCTTGTGGCTTGCAAAAGAGGTGATGAATGGGATTGGGAAAGGTATCAAGTAAATTTTTTTCAAGGTGGAGATTATTAAAATGTGACAAAAATCAATTAAAATAAAATGTAAAAACTAAAATGTACTTATGTAAATATTTGGTGATGTTAGTTTACGAAGTCAGTGGAAGTTTTCATAACTAGGGGTAGTTCTTGTAACTATGTAATTGTTCCAAGATAAATCTATATGTATGAATCTGAGAGATGTATCTGGATGGTAAGCCTAATTGTAATCCTATCTTTAATAATAAATATATTGATACCTTTCCCCAAGGATGTTTCCTCAACGAAGTGTCAGGGTTTTACCATGTAAATCTTGTGTGTTGTTTGATAGATTGATTTGTCATTTGTTTGTCATTTTTCCCTTCATTTATTATTGTATTCAATCTCTTATATACCAATAATATATACATATCAATTCCAGGTCACTAGTGTTTTCTTTCAAATTCTGGAAAATATGCACAGTGTTAGTTTTGTCAAATCAAGGCTACAACCCTTTTCCTTCCCAATTTCTAAATAGTTATGAAGCACTTATCCAAAATGTAATCCTTTAGAAGTATTCATATCTAAATAATATTTCATGAATATACTCATGCTCCAAGCTAAGCTTAGATCTAAAAGTTATGGTTCTCATAATCTGTCATTTCTTCCCAATTTGTGCAATTTTCTCACTAGTGCAGTCAAGCTCAGAAACCAACTTCTGCCACCAGTAGAAGGAAATCTAGAAAGAACCAGGAATGATTTTGTATTGGGAACATACAATACTTATTATTGTGAGTATCTAGAAACCATCACATCAACAATATAACACTCTAATCAATTTTTGTATTAAATTATGGAATTGTCAACTTTGTCCTTTTTGCACTTTCTCCAGATTGAATTTTTTGACCAAAATTGCTACCTTTCAAATGGAGCAAAACTAAAAAAAATTCACTACGAAATTGTTTTCCAGATTATTGACTAGACGAAAATCTAAATACAAAATTGTTTCCAATTTTGAAGTCTTTAGTCACTTTTCCTTTGTTTACAATTCCCAAAATCACCAAAAGTCTCCTAGAATAGTGGATTTTGGCCTATTTCTTCAACGCCACTCCAAACCCTTTGGAATCCAGCCAAATAATCCATTATTTTTATTTATTCCTACTTCCATTCCATGCTATCCAAATTTCATACTCAATTGAGTTTCTTTCAATGAGTACCCTCCTAATCTTCGAAAACGACTAATTGTAATTTTTTGCAATTTTGGAGTTGAATCAACAAACCACCCTTAGTGGAACTTTTATAGTGCTCTTAATTGCAGACTTAAACCTAAAATTTCACCTAATTCTAGCCTTATATGCTCCTATTATATCCAAAATAAGATTTTGGCTCTATACTTTTTCATAATACAAAAAGTTTCTTCTATTGATGTGGTTGGGATATTACGTGTCATCCTCTATGTCCACCATATCATAATCCTTGGCTTCCATGTCACCTTACCCTATTGTGTGACCCCCTATTCTTTATCCACTTGATTTGATAAACTTTATTTATTAATAAATTATTAATTTTGTTGGAATACTGAGAGCAGGGGTGAATCAATATGAGCACTTTATACAATTTTTAACCACAATATATATTCTTTCACTTTATCAACAATGTTCAACAGTTTATCATCAATGCATCATATATGATTTCATTCAATATATATATAATAAGCATGTAATCATAAGCAGCACATCAACATCAAATCAAGAACATAGTACACTAGTATTTGCATGGAAACCCAAATGGGAGAAAACCACGGAATGCTTTCTTATATATATCAAGAATTTATTCATAGGAAGCACCAACTTTCCAATTCTCTAGTTGTAACTAGAAGGAGGTTAAAAACCCTATTTATAGGCTCCAACCTGAACAAAGATACAACTCCCTGAGTTCTCTGGCTCCAACCAAAAGGAGTCTACAACCCCCTGGGTTCTCCAACTCCAACCGAAAGGTGGCTACAACCACCTAGTTCTCAGACTCCAGCCTAAAGGAAGCTCCAACTCCCTGATTCTCTAAATCCAAATGGAAGGAGGCTACAACCCCCTTTCCTTGCCCCATCCTTCCACCCTAAAATATAAGTGTATACCAACTGTCATCCGCATTGTTGATTAAGGTTGGTTGTCATTGATGTCAACCCTTGTAGAAATCCATGTATCACAAAGGTTTGGGTAATGGACCTAAGATTATTTGATGTAAAGATGAATCATTATTGTCTCGTCATGGTTGATAAGAAGTAAATATGGATGAACTCCAAAGTGGTCCCCTTATGGTGAAAGCCCTCACGGGAAGATGCGTTGCAGAGTGAGAGACCTCATTCTTAGTTGTGGAATAATGAAATGAAGGACAGTGAATTTGTTAGTGAAATTATCGTAGATGGATAATGTTTTTCATGTCGTTTCCAGTGGTATGTGGAATGTCACATAACTCCCCACGGTTAGAGATTTATGACCATATGAAGTTGGAGAACCCCTCATAAGTCTTATAGAAGCCCCCAAGGGTCAAAGTGCTTTGCAAAAGAAATTATTTTAAATGAAGAAGCCCTAAAATATGGAAAGTGTAAGGCTACATGAAGATATAAATAAGAGGCAAAGTTCACTCATTATACACACACTTGTACATATTGTATATCTATTTTATTGTGTAAAGCTTCTTGTAAATACTTGTGGATACATTTGAAGTGGCGAACGTTTGAGGTAGCATGAAGGCTTGATGACAAAATTCTTGGAATTACAGCAAAACCTTGTTTTCTAAGGTGTACACAGGTTGTCTATGTACAAGGTGTGTACATGCTGAGTTATACATGGGTTGTTTATGTACAAGGTGTGTACATGCTGAGTTATATGCGGGGTGGAAGTGTATTAGGGTATGTACATGTTGGTAAATCCATGGAAACTTGAAGAGATGAATATGCAGAGGTTATAGATTCTGAGATCAAGATCTCGGGAAGGTCTAAAGTGCTCAGATACATTAGATCCATCCGTTGGTTCAAAAGGTATGTCTTATTTCTATGAATAGTTGGATTTTGATGTATGCATGAGGAATGGCAATGGAGATTTGAGGATTCTCCCTAGAGAGACTAGTGGCTTCATGGGATCTTCTGCATAAGTCAAATCTATAGAAATACAGTGCTGGTATATTCATCATTGATACTTGTTGTGAGACACATATTGTATTTCTTGGCATATGGCTAATGGTTTTTATGGTACATGGTTGAGAGCTTTTATTTGTGCAGTAGTTGATGTATTGAGAGACTAAATATCAGAAAGGGGTTGATTACTAAGATAATTTGAGGGATATTATACTTGTTCATGATTACACATACCTATATGACACATGAATAGAGAGAGACATACTTTCCTTGAGTAAAGGTTATATATGAGGATGCATTCACATGGTATAGTTACAGTCTAGATATAGTGACATGTTACAGATATATGTGAAATAAGTTACAGAGGATCATAAGTTTTCAAGAAAAAGGAAACCCTGGTTTTCAGAAGGCATACGCAGGCTGCATAATAGTTTGGTAGCATACATACACAGGCTGCATAACATACAGGGCGCGTACATATGTGGGTTGCAGCACTACAAGTTGTGTATTTGTTGTATTTTTGTAGATACATGTTCGGTTCAGGTATAGTTTGATTACAGGGCAGTTGTACAGATTGGATATAGGTCAGTGGTACAGGTTGATACAGTTGTACATTAGTATATCTCACAGTGACATGTTGACAGTGGCTCCATAATTCTACTTATACTTCAGGGTAGCTGGATGGGGCAAGGACAAGTGGTTGTATCCACCTTCTGGTTGTAGCCAGAGAACACAGGGGGTTGTAGCCTCCTTCTGGTTGTAGCCATAGAATTGGGGAGTTGGAGCTTCCCTCAGGTTGTAGCCTAAGAAATTAGGGGGTTGGAGCCTCCTTCCAGTTGCAGCTAGAAAACAAAGGAAGTTGGTGCTTCCAATGAATGTAATTCTTCAAGACATATAAGAAAAAACATTATGTGGTTTTCTCCCAATTTGGGTTTCCACGTAAAACACTGGCGTACTGTGTATGTGTGTGATTGTTCATTTCTTATTACTCATTATTGGATAATAATTCTACATTGATATAACACTTGTGTTATTTGAAGAAAAATGATTATAATTACGCTATTACTGATTCACCCCTCCTCTCAATAATCCAACATTAAAAACCCTATTTATATGCTCCAACCTGAACAAAGATACAACTCCATGAGTTCTCTAGCTCCAACCAGAAGGAGTCTACAACCCCCTGGGTTCTCCAGCTCCAACTGGAAGGTGGCTACAACCACCTAGTTCTCATAATCTAGCCTAAAGGAAGCTCCAACTCCCTAATTCTTTGAATCCAAAGGGAAGGAGGCTACAACCCCCTTTCTTTGCCCCATCCTTCCACCCTAAAATATAAGTGTATACCAACTGTCACTACCACAATCACTACCATTGTCACTGTCACTTCACTGCAACTGTCATTGTCACTGTCACTGTCACATCAACCTATGACCTGTAAACCTATCATTGTATCCAACCTGTCACATCATTTTGTCAATGTATCCAACCTTTCACTTCAACATGTCACTATATCCAACTTATCATTGTATTGTATCTAACCTATCACATCAACCTATCACTAATCAACATATCTAACCAATCACTATCTCATCTATGAAACTAGATCCATTATCATCCGCATGAAGCTCATGCTAAGATCACCAAGAGCATATCTCAAACCATATGCTCAACATCACCAACACATTCCTCTACCAAGCATGTACCGAGATCACCACATGCAATCACAAGATGTGTGTCTCAACCAAGTACCAACCTGTACCATGCATCATCCATGCATCAACCTATACCTCAACCTATACCATCAACTATGTACCATAACAAGTGCATCAACCATGCACCAAACATGTATCATCACCACCTGAACCATACCATATTCCAACAATGCACGTCAACAATGTACATCAAGACTTGTACCATACCATGTACCAAGCCAATAAAACAATAAATGTACCAGCAATGTATCTCAACAAGTAGACCTAAACCAGCATGTACCATGCATCCAATGATGTGCCTCAAGTCATAAACCAAATCTCACAAACACATTCCTCAAGCATGCTCCTCAATATCACCAAGATGGAACCTCATAACACAATATACCAAGCCTCAAATATGCACCATAACATGTAACCAAACCAGATACCAAGATAGCCAATAGTGCTTCTAATCAATGTAACACAACATCACCAAGAAGTACCATACCATAATATATCATCAACATGTACCATACCATAACCAAGCATGTAACCCTTAATACTTACCTCTGATCCTGCAACTGACTTGATACTATGTAACATTGACATGTAACGTCTTCCACAATCCTCAACAACCAGGAACTAATATCCTCCTCACTTATGTCTTGTCCTTGCAAGATGAAGACATTTTGTCATGCAAGTCGCAGGACACTTAGTTTTTGAACCACGGGCATGACCATAATTAGGGATTACTCAAATTTTCCTTCTCTTCTCTACAATCCCAAAAATCTTGCACTTCCCCTGCTTCGCTACCTCAAAATTCTCCATCGCAAACTAGCCAAAAGATCACAACACTAGACCATAACATTTACAAGATAGATATTCAATGTTAGTGTGTGTGTGTATCAAATGAATGTATCATGATGTGTATTTATACTTTTTGTAGGTAACCTATTTCCTTATTCTTAGGGCTTCTAGTACTTTCTTGTCACAACCACGTTACCCATTCATTCATTGACTTGTAACCAACTAGGGCTTCTTAACCATTCTTCGGGGATTCTAACTTCACAAGGCCATATCTCCCTAACTATGAGGAAGCATGTGACGTACCACCTATCAACGAAACCGAAATGATGTCTACTATCCATATATGATAGTCTTACATGTGATTTCACTTTCCTTCATGTTTGTATTCCTTAATCAACTTCAAGTCCCATAACCACTTCGAGGCTACATGTAGACTACATCAAATGCATCGAACTAACTCACTATCAATCTCAATCATACAATTTTCCAACATATATGGACCTCTCCAAGGGTTGACATCAATATCTAATATTTGACATCAAACTCTAAGGGTTGACATCAATGACAACCAATTGTCCAACAATCTCCCCCTTTGGCATTGATGGCCACACCAACATTGATGGAAACAATGATGACAACACTCATGCTCCCCGTGTGACCATTTAGCCTCATAAATGTTTCTCACTCTCCCCCTTTTACATCAATGGAAAAGGGTATCTCTCCTTGGGGTTTCTCCTCCTGTCATCATGCATTTGTTCTTTCTCTTCATTACCATGCCTTTTTTCTTTCTTTCCTTCTTTGACATAAGGTAACTCCCCTTGTCAATATGTCTCCCCTTGTCTGCATGTTATTGATACTCTTTTCTGGATCTTTTTATTTGATGATTTCTCCTCCCTTGAATAATATGTAGATCAATGTAGGGATACTTGTATATGTTTCATTTACTCTCTTCCAGTGCTGCTTATTTTCCATTGGTGCTTCCTCTTGAATTTCATTGACATATATAAAAGAATTCATTACTTGATTTATTTATTCACTTGTCATGTTTACTTGACTATATTGTTCAATTATTTTCTTTTGATGATATAGCTTCTACTAATGGTTTCTTTCCCTGTTTTGTTGTGCCTTTCACTGCTTTCCTTTCTGTGACCACCCGATCCCAACTGATTCTATTGATTCCGATTGTAATTACACTACTAAGGATCTTCTTTGACCCATGATTTATGTACCTAGAAGCATATCACAAATCCATCTTTGTCCATATGTCACAAAATTATCCATAACTCTGCTACTCAATTGTCCACAATGTTGACCCATTTGTCACTGTACTATATGGCTGCAACTGATCATATATCAAATGTGTCATATGGTATTCTCTATATACAAACCAACATTTGTATGCCTAGAACAAATTGTACTGAAGATATCCCTACCTGAATATATATGTGAAATACAATTATAAACTTATGCCTGCCAATTGATACCTGTGTGGGAGCACTGCTTCTCAATCGATCAATTTGTTACTCTATAATTCTGCTATCTAATTGCTCTGAATCTATCTTTGTAAACACTTCATATTTCTTGAAATATGTTTCGTGGATCTGTAGTGTCTACTGCATGGACTCCCCCTATTCAACATACATATTTATTGGGAGTATCCAAGCCAGATGGCTCAAAAAAATACCCTCACTATTGTAGAGTAATCTTCCTCTTCATCTATAAACACATCATCTCTCTGAACTTTGACTTCTTCCTTTCTGCTTGTGGATTGATCTCACACTACAATTACTGAAATTACAATCTCTTGAACCTATTCCTTATTCACCTGCTCTTATTTTCTTTCTCGCATTACTACAAATCTTGCGATCTCTGGGACCTATTATTTATTCACTTGTCCTTCTGGTTTTTCATTTCTTCTCCAAACCTCCCTATATCTAAAAGTTTCATTTTTCCTTGTATATTTGTCTTCATCTCGTACTGTTGCTAATCTTGTGATCTCTGGGACCTAGTCTTTATTCACATCTTCTTCTTTTTTTCTTTTCCATACTTTCTTGTATATTATATCAATGTTCTATTTCATGGAAGTATCGATCATGCTTATACAATCACGAGCTATGTGTCCATAGTTATGGCATTTGTAAAATTCATTGTTATGTGGGGCCACATAAGAATTTCCTTCTTGAATATTTCTTCCATAATCCCTGCAATCTACAACCTTATGTCCAAAGTTATTACATTAAAAACAATGACCATAAAACAAATTTACATACCTGGGAGTGAACAATCTTCTTTGTGGTGTAGTCCTTTAGAATTCATGCCTTGGCTGAACATGATCTTCTCTTTTGTGGATCCCTTCATTATGGTTGAAGATTCTTTTCTACTTTAATGTGGTAGGTCTTGTTGAATATGTATCTCTATTATACTCATTCTTCTTTGATTTTGTCTTACCGTGATTCCTTCCTTTGAGTACTTCTACATAACTCTTACTCTTTTCTTCATTCTTCTTTTCTAATAACCTAGAGGGATTCTCTTCAATATTCTCTACTGATGAGGTGGATTTTTTTTCTCTTCAACGTTCTTGGCAAGATTGACGATTGTAACTCTCAATGTGACAAGTTCTTCTTCAAGCTTCTCAACCTCTTCTTCTTTCTTCATCATCTGAATCTTCATGACTTCTTCTATTGGCTTCGCTTCTTCAAGTTGGATCTTCAAGGAGATGATTTATTTTTCAATTCTTCTCTCTTCTTGACCAAATTCTATTTCAATCTGATTTAATTCAATTCCTTCCTTAAGATGATCTTTCAATATCTTCTCTCTCTTTTCTGCTTCTTCCTTTTGTGTTGTTATTTTGATTTCCAAACACTACTTATGATCCTCGATATTTTCTTCAATCCTTCTGGCCTCTTCTAGTTAATCCTTTAACATCATGATCATCTATTGAATTATTTAGAGTTGGCGTTCCGAGATTATTCTCTCTTCTTTAATTCTTCTTTGAGTGACTTGCTTTTCTCCTTTTCCCTCTTTATAACTTCTATGGCACTCATCAATTCTTCTTTGTAATCAACTTCTGCCTCTTCGCACTCTTCCTCTTATGAATCTGTATGACATGATGAGCATATTTCTTCATGTTTTGTACCTGTATATTCTTTAGAAATCTCTGATTCTGTGATGGGATAAGAATATATATTATGTATCTTATCCCAGATTTCTTTAGATGATGAAAATTTTCCCACTTTTTCCTTTACTGAATCAGGCAATCCTTCCAAGATAAAATCCATTTTTATTTTGTTGTTCTTATTCAATTCCTAATTGGATTTAGTGTTAGGTTTCTTTGTTGCATTGTGTCATGTCATAATTGATTTCCAAATATCATATCCATGTGATGGATAAAAAAAAAGTATTTTTGTTCCATGATTCGTAGTCCAAACCATTCTAACCATTGAATAGTGTTCATCCATTCATACTAAACATTGGTACTCCATTCATATTGTACTCCATGATATACCTTTCAGTGGTTAAATTGTTTCCTTGAAGGAACCGACTTTGAAACCAATTTTTGGAATACTAAGAGGGGGGGTTGAATTAGTATGAGCACTTTATATGACTTTTAACCATAATATATATTCTTTCACTTTATCGACAATGTTCAATAGTTTATAATCAATGTATCATCTATGATTTCATTCAATATATATATCATAAGCATGTAATCATAAGAAGCACATCAATGTCACATCAAGAACATAGTACACCAATATTTATATGGAAAACCAAATGGGAGAAAACCACAGAATGTTTTCTTATATATATCAAGAATTCATTCATAGGAAGCACCAACTTCCAAATTCTCCATCTGCAACTTGAAGGAGGCTAACACCCCCTAGTTATAGGCTTCAAACCTGAACGAATCTATCACTCCCTGAATTCTCTGGCTCCAACCAGAAGGAAGCTACAACCCCCTGGGTTCTTCGGATCCAACTAGAAGGTGGCTACAACCACCTATTTCTCAGGCTCCAACTTGAAGGAAGCTCTAACTCCATGATTATCCATATCCAACCAGAAGGAGGATACAACCCCCTTTCCTTTCTCTATCCTGTCGCCCTGAAATATAAGTGTAGACCAACTGTCACTACCACAATCACGACCATTGTCACTATCACTGCCACTATCACATCAACCTGCAACCTATCAACCTGTCACTGTATCCAACCTATCACATCAACATGTCACTATATCCAACCTACCACATAAACTTGTCATTGTACTTCATCCAACATGTCACATCAACTTGTCACTGTATCCAACATGTCACATCAACTTGTCACTGATCAACCTGTCCAACCAATCTCATGGATTAATTCAACCCCCATCGACTAACAGTAAAAGAATTACTTTAGTTAGCAGAAATTTTGTTTTTATGTGTATTATGCATTGTAATGTCCCTCAGTTGGGCTGGGGGAATGTTACAAAGTGGTATCAGAGCTCGGTTTTCAAAATTGACCCTGGATGGGTCGAGTTATCATAATGGTGAAGAAAAATTTCTCAAAGAATTAATTTCTGGAGTATGTCTACAGCTTGTTTTATTAAATTACTCCAGTAAAATTGAGAGAAATTTCATGGGCAATGTGAAAAATAGAGCCTGAAAATTAAGTATAAGAAAAATTAGTCTCTAATTGAGTATATTCGGGCTTGTATATGGCTGAAAGTTGAAGTTACAGAGCGTACATGGCGCCCATGACAAAATTGAGGTGAAATTGGGCAAAAGCCCCATTTTTCGCAAAGTAATTCAAGACAAATTCAATGTGCAAGAGGCAAATTTGAAGAGGGGGGAGGGTTGAATTTGTATGTACAGACCCAATTTGGTTGTATTGAGATGAATTACAAGCTCTCATGGTGGCCACATAAATAATTATGAAATTGAGCCTCTTTGGAAAATTTTGAAAATAAGCAAAATAAAAAAAAAATTGGGTATTTTTCCGTATGATGACGTTGATATGACGTGGAGGCCATGTATTAGCTGATGTGGTAGAAGAAAGACTTGTTTTCCACTGTGGTAGGTACATGTTGGTTTGGATGAGAGTTGGTGGGTGATGTGGAGCCATGTGGTAGGCCAACTGTCAGTCCCATGAAACCGCAACAAGAAGTGGAAAATCATCTAATTCCCAAGATGTCGTGGAGGTGGTGAACATGACGGTGGATTAGGGCTATGTGAAAAAGTGAGGTAGCCCTTCAGAACCTGGGACCTACGAAAAAATATTGAAAATCAACTAAGTACCAATAGTATATTGGTCGGACGAGGTCACAGATATAAGAGACAGGAAAGTGTTGTAGACTCATTTCTTGTTGTGAGATTTGAGAAAATGGATAAGTATGGAGAATCAATCGGGTGGAAAAGAGGTCACCATGTGTCACAGATCAGATAGCTAGAGAGTGAGGGATCCATTGACTCATGATGTATCATAGACCTGTGGAGAAAATAATGGAAAAGAATCTAAGTATAAGTGCAAAGTGAGTGTGGCGGAACTAGAGGATACAAATTGGAGAACACGAAAGCCAAAAATGAAGAAGAGATATGAATTATATCCATGGTGAATCCATTAAGACAGATCAATGGTGGATATCTAATAAAGAAATTATCATTTTGTTGTTGATCGTTGCTACTATGTTGCACGTGCTAATGAATATTCCTTCATTGTTTTTCCACCATAACCTTCAGCTCAGAGCTTGGATTGGAGCAAACAAATAGTCATTGGAAAGGTATTGAGGAGTAGAAGAGATATATCAACCCAGAATTTTGATTTGGGAATTATATTTTCTTCAAAATTGATAAAAGTGAATTATGTGGAAGCAAAAGAGTAGAAATTACAACTTGTAATTATTGTAACTTTTAACTCAAAATTCAGATTGAGGCACGAGGACAATTGTTGGAAAGTTGTTTTGAAAATGAATAAATTTAAGGAATCCTATTTGGGAGTAGTTCATTAATATTATTCATAATTTAAAACGAATAATGACCTGTAATCTAATTGATAAATATTTTGCAATATTCTTAATTATAATAGCAAATTATTGCATGCACATTCTTGGAGAATTAGAGATACAGAAAAATAGAATTTAGTTCCTACATGAGAACTAGAAACATGGAGTATTCTCAAGGTTTTTACAACCATGAACAATAAATTAAAGGTCTGCATACCAACATGGGTAATTTTGAGACTGATTCTAATGGGGAAGAGACAGAAATGAGCCTATAACTATGAGAAGCCTGCAAAAAGAAGTGCAGAGATATAGGGTCAATAATGAAAGGATCATGAAGGCTCAAGAAGAGATACTTCAAATCCTAAATATGCCACTGAAGCAAGTTAACACGGAATCTAGCACCAAGCAAGCAACTAGTTCTAGGCAATTATCAGCATCAAGATCCCATAGAAAAAGAGATGATCATGGGAATGATAGGCAGTCAAGAATCATGAGTAGACACCATCATTCTCCAAGAAATTTCACTAGAAGAACTCATACAAGTTCAAGTCTAGGGAGAATACCATGTGTGTCTCTTGTTTGTAGGTAAAGGAGAAGTCTTGAGGAAGACATATTGCAAGGTGAAATTGGGAATATTAAGACACCAACTTTCAATGGTGAGCACAATAAAGGAGAAGATGGTGAGGCCTGGTTGTTGGAAATTAAGAAATATTTCCAGATACATGATTACCCATCCTAGGTAGAAGCTAGAATTGCCACCTACCACTTGCAGGGGAAGGACACCATGTGTTGGGATCAACTTAAGCAAGCCAAGAACCTTTATGAGAAAAGAATCTCATAAAGGTAGTTCAAGGGATATTTCCAAGAGAAATATTTGTCCGAGCATTACTATGAAAGAAAGATGAAAGAGTTCTTTGAACTCAAGTTAGGAACCATGATAATGGAGGAATATGAGAAGTAGTTCTTTGAATTGTTAAAGTATGCTAACTTCATCAAGGATGAGAAGGTCAAAATCCAAAGGTTTATGAGTGAGTTACCCTCTTTCTATAGTGATAATATTCAATATGATAACCCTAAAATCTTGGAGGAAACCATAAGGAGATCAAGGCATCTGTATGAGAAGAGAAAATGAAGACCAATTTACCAAAAATATTGGAATGACAAGATGAAGGGTAAAAAGGATAAAAGGTAGAAGGGTTTTAAGCCACCCTTTTTTAGGAATAATTCTCAAGCAAATCATCAAGTTCAAGTCACACAAAATGAACACAAGACTGCAGATTCATTTAGAAAAAGGCCATGGCAGCAGTCGATGCAATGTTGGGGATGTGAGGAAAATCATCTATATAGGGATTTCCCTCACAAAGGAGAAGGAATGAGGAATATCCACTACATTCAAGAAGCCGAAATAATGAAAGTCATGGGCAGAAGCATGCCAAGGATTTATGCAACCTTGGATAAAAAAGAAAGATAAATATCATTCTCCCATGATTGAAGTGGAAGGTAAGATCAATAATGATCCCAGTGCAATTATAATTGATTGTATATTTAGCCATAGTTACATAAATTATAATATTGTTGAAATATTTCACTTGCAAATAAGTAAGAATAATAAATCTTGGTTAGTTCAGTTAGCCACGGGGGCTAAGAGGAAAATCAATGAGTTGGTTAAATATTGCCTGATAGACATGAATGGACTCAATACAAAGGTGGATGTAAACAACATACCATTGGTTTCATATGATTTTCTAATTGACATGGATTGGTTGGAAAAGCATCATGTTGTCCTAGACTATTACAACAAGAAAATCACATGTCTTGGTGAGGAAGGGAAGTAAGGAAAGATTCAAGGTATTCCAAGAGTTGTAGTTGTTAGAGAGATTTCAGCTATGCAATTGAAGAAGAAAAATAGGAAAGGATGTTGTTAGGATATTTAGACACTTAGGATTTAGTTAAGATCTACTTGGTCTATTGTTTCATTAGGTAAAAGTGTGTTTTCTAGTGTGTTTCTTTCGTATGCATTAGTATGCATTTGTAGTTAGGAAATTTGACGATCACGATATGTTCCCGACATAGAGTAATATGATGGTTCATACTCTCCTCAATCTTAACGGCCATTGATCTGTGGATTAACACCCGATTGGTCCATGATCTCTATTTAAAGAGCATGGAGGGTCATTTGCTGATGATCGATTATGAGAAACTCTCTTGTAAAATCTCTCTATAATATTTTTCTTTGCATTCATAAACTGTTCCAAGTGGCCATGTTGGTTGGGGTCATGGATGTTTCCCCGTAGGGGTTTTGCCACGTCAAAAAATTGGTGTGTTAATATTTGATATGGTTATGTGAGTGGTTATTGAAGGTGTTCGTCCTCTATTGGAATACATGTGTTTTCGAGCATGGTATCAAAGCCTGTTTGAAGACCCACTCCTATTGTAGATCGAAATTGTGAAGCCGAGTTGCCTCATATCCATTTTCTATCATTTACGTACATTTCTAGTCTGATAGGATTGTTCCATTGCATCTGGAGAACGCGTTTCATTCAGGAACACTTTTCGTTTCACTCGAAAAGGTTTCTGTTTGCCCAAGATATGATCATTACAGTCAGATTTGAAGGTATAAAGTTTGAATACGCATTTTTTAATTTTTTTGCAGAGAAGTATTTTGGTTTTATTTCGGTTTTGTATTTTTTATTTTCAGGTATATGCGTATGATTTTTTCCCCGTGCCCTGTGCGATCTCGGCAAATAAAAAACAGATAGGAAAAGGTGCATCTTCCGGGTAAGCTAACTGAGATCTAACCCTTGTTGTCATTGAGAAGCGGAATTTTTTTCTTGTGTGAAAAGAGTTTTTTTTTAGCATGCTCTCCAAGGACATCTTCAACAACAAAAACAATAGAAACCCTCCTTCTGAACATTACAATATGTTTTTCTAGACCATTTGGTTAAAAGTTTCCTTATTAAGTAAGAGGTCTTGAGTTAAAGTCTCTCTTTTGTTACTTTTTTTGAAAAAGTTCATGCTAAAATTGTAAAGTGTATTTCACTTCAAGTATAAAAGTGAATCACTATAAGTAGCTTTAATATTTTATTTTAGAGTTATTTATTTTGCATGTAGCTTTTCTTTGTAAAAGTGAGCCCCGTTTCTTTTTATAAAAGTGGGTCACTTCATAAAGAAACTTACATTACCACGTGGTCCTTTGGTTACCGCTTATGCCTTTTTTTTAAAAGGGCATAACTCTCACATCCAAATTTCATTTTCGGTGCCGGTTTTTTTTTTAAACTGCATAAATTTTTGAGCTATTTCCATTCAGATCATCATTTTCATTTTTTAAACCAGTATTATCTACATATTTAATATGGCTTCTACAAGTAATCTCTTACTTACTAGCACCAACTACTTCCAATGGAAATCCCATATGGAGGATTTATTAAGAAGTAAAGTCTTGTACAAGATTACCTTGGGAAAGGAAACAACACCCATTGATGCTGATAAGAAAGCCAAATGGGAGAATAGGAATTACGAAGCACGTGGATTAATCAGAATGTCCATCTCTCCTGATTTAATGTTCCACCTTCAATCAATTGATAAACCCAAAGAAGCTTGGGAAAATATTGAATCTGTGTTTGATAAACACAATATTATTCGAGCACGACAGTTAGAAAATCAAGTACTAACTTTGAGTCCAAGTGATTTTTCTTGCATTGAAGACTATCTATCTAAGTTTAAAACACTCATAACTTTATGTGAAGAATGTAAGATAAATATAGACGAAGATCATTGCATCTATCTTATTCTTTCTAAGCTAGGTTGTGCATATTTTGTGTTTGTATCTACTTTTTATTCCATACAAGAGGTTGTAGGGGTAGCTTATCAAAAACCCACTCTTGAGAACTTTTGTCATTCTTTGATTAGAGAGCAAGATAAGCTAGTACAACTTGGAGTGATCAACACTGCAGGTACCTCCAACAAAGCCTTAGTTGTCCATCAAAAATATAAACCCAAGAATCGCAAGAAGAAACATCCTCACCACAACAACAAGAAATATAAGGGTCCCAAACCCACTCATACAACTTTTTCTCCTAATGGAGACAAAGGAGAAAAATATAAAAATAAGAATACTAACAAACATTGCAATTTTTGTGATAAAGATGGTCATGATGAGTCCAAATGTTTCAAGAAGATGGCATCTTTTGAAGCAGCAATGAAGAAGCACAACATCAATATTGATTCTACTTCTTCTTCTTCTTCTTCTTATGGACATGCACTTTCTTCTTCTGGTTCTACTTCTGATAAGTGGCTTATTGATTCTGGAGCATTTTATCATATGGCTAAGGATAGAGACATATTTTCTACTCTAAATGAATGTAACACCAAGAAAATATTTGTTGGTGATGATAGATCTCTTAGTGTTGAAGGATCTAGAACAGTACAAGTAGAAAATGGTCCTTTCAATGATGTATTATGTGTTCCAAGTATTTCTTGTAACCTTCTATTAGTATATCAAATCACTCATTTAGGTGAAGGTAAAACCGTAGAGTTTTCACCTCACCAAGTTGTAATCAAGGATCTAAAAGATCCTAATCATGTTCTTGCAACTGGAATTGTTGATGATATTACCATGTTGTACAAGTTTGACAACTTTGGGTCATCATCTTTTTCATTAGTTTTTAYTGCTCATAGCGATGACTTGAGAAAACTTTGGCATGAGCGGTTTGGTCATCTAAACTATCGCTCATTGCAGCAACTATGTAATCAACAGATGGTGACTGGTCTTCCTCTTGTTTCATGCAAAGATGGTGTTTGTGTCGGTTGTGTTATCGGAAAACATCATCGGGACAGTTCTGAAAAGCATGCCTCTTGGCACGCCTCGGGTCCTTTGCAGCTTGTTCACAGTGATTTGTGTGGTCCACTTTCTTCTCCTTATTTTTCTGGGTGCAAGTATTTCTTAACTTTCATTGATGACATTTCTAGATGTACTTGGGTTTACTTCTTAAAACTTAAGAGAAAAGTTTTTGACAAGTTTTTGGCCTACAAGGCCCTTGTAGAAAAGCAATTTTGACATCAAATTCAAAGGTTAAGAACATATAATGGAGGCGAATATGTGAACAATAATTTTACAAATTACTGCACTACATAGGGAATCCAAATGCAACACACTGCTCCATATACACCACAAAAAAATTGTGGTGTTGAGCAAAAGAACCGCACATTAAAAGAAATGGCTAATTGTATGATCCAATATAAGGGATTAAGTCTAAAGTATTGGGCGAAAGCCATCAACTGTGCAAATTACATAGTAAATTGCACTCCCACAAAGGCTCTTAAAAATATAACACTGGAAGAAGCTTTGACTAAAATTAAACCATATGTAAGCCACTTCCGTGTATTTGGTAGTATAGCATGGGCTCACATTCCTGATGAGAAAAGGAAAGCATTACAGCCTAAAAGTGAGAAGTGTATATTTGTTGGTTATTCTGAAGATGTCAAAGGTTACAGACTTCTTCAATAACATTGTAATGAAATTATTATTAGAAGAGATGTTAAATTTGATGAAAATATCTTGGTCTGTGAGCCTAATTCGGCGTTTGTGCCTTCTTTGGCTTGCAAGCCTAATTCAGTGGTTGTGCCTTCTTCGGCATGTGAGCCATATTCAACATTTGTGTCTTCTTATGATCTAGTTTCTTCTTCAAATGATGACAATGAGGATGAAAATACACCTCTGCCTGCTTACCCTCCTCCAGATGTGTTCTTTGAACCTGAACCAACACCAGCTCCAGCACTTCTGAGATGGGTCTGTTCAACATGAGAAGCAACTGGTGATCTTGTCAGTGATCCTTCATATCAACATCAGACACATTCACATTTCCAGCGAGCCTCTTCTCTTTTGGCTCGAGTTTCATAAACTCATGATCCAGAGACATTTGCAGAAGCTTTAGGTCATCTAGATTGGGATACAACAATTAATGAAGAGTATCGTTCTTTAATGGAAAACAATACTTGGGATCGTGTACCTCTTCCAAAAGGAAGAAAACTTGTTATATGCAAATGGGTCTACAGAACTAAGTATGCATCAGATGAAAGTGTTGAAATACACAAGGCTCGGCTAGTTGCCAAAGGGTTTTCCCAAGTTGAAGGAATTGACTATAATGAAACCTTTTCCCCTGTAGAAAAAATGAATTCCATCTGCCTTGTTCTTGCCCTTGTTGCCTCACATAAATGGGAGGTCCATCATATGGATGTTAAATCCGCCTTCTTACACGGAGATTTGCAAGAATAAATCTACATGGAACAACCTCCTGGCTATGTCCAGAATGACTCTAGCCTTGTTTTTCGCCTCAAGAAATATCTTTATGGTCTCAAGCAAGCTCCCCGAGCTTGGTATGCCAAAATGGACAGCTTTCTTATTTCCACTAGATTCTCTAGATGCCATTCTGATCCTAATGTCTATACCAAGAAAGTAGGAAGCCATCTCATAATACTTGTCCTTTATGTTGATGACCTTATCCTTACTGGTAGTGAATCAAAACTTTTAAACCATGTGAAAACCAGCCTTAAGAAGAAATTTGAAATGACAGACTTAGGCTTTTTGCACTATTTCCTTGGCCTCCAAGTTTTGCAAACCAATGAAGGAATTTATCTTTCCCAGTCTAAGTATGCTTGTGATCTTCTTCTTCACTTTCACATGGATGATTGTAAACCAACCCCCTCTCCCTTCCATTCTAGATTCAAGCTTACTTCCACCTATACTTCTCCTGAAGTTGATGCCACCCTGTACCGTCAGTTAGTTGGTAGCCTCTTATTCCTGACTCATACCCGTCCTGATCTTTCCTTTGTTTTTGGTCTTGTTGCCCGGTATATGAAAACTCCCCATGAAATCCATTGGAAAGAAGCTAAAATGATACTTCTCTATGTTCATGGTACAGTTCAGTTCAGGATACATTACAGTTCAGGGGGGACTCCTTTATTGGTTGTTTTCACTGACTCAGATTGGGCTGATGAACCTGATGATTGGAAGTCTACTACAGGTTATGTTTTCAGCCTTGGTTCAGGACCTGTCACTTGGGCCTATAAGAAACAATAGGCTATTGCACTTTGTTCAACAGAAGGAGAGTACCGAGCAGTGGTAAATGCAAGTCAGGAAGCCCTATGGCTTCGACAGATCCTTTCAGAGCTTGGATTCCAGCACTAGCATCCAACCAGCCTTTGGTGTGACAATCAGAGTGCCATCAAGCTCGCCAAACAACCAGTTCAACATCAGCGTAGAAAACACATCGAGATACACATGCACTTCATCAGAAATCTCATTCATGATCAAGTTATTGATGTTCTCTTTTTCCCTACAGAAGATCAAGTTGCAGACATTTTCACAAAGTCTCTTATAGAAGCGAATTTTTCCAAACTTCGATCTATGTTAGGAGTTCAAGAAGTTGTCATTAAGGGGGGATAGGCTCTAATGACTCCTTCCTTCTCCTATTGTGTCACTATTGTAAACCTTCAATCCTATCCCAAGTTGTTCTTAAGGGGGGATGTTAGGATATTTAGACACTTAGGAGTTAGTTAAGATCTACTTGGTCTATTGTTTCATTAGGTAAAAGTGTGTTTTCTAGTGTGTTTCTTTAGTATGCATTAGTATGAATTTGTCACTACTACATATGGGCAGATTATTCCAAGAAAATTTTCCATGCTTCCACTAGTTTCATCTTTTTTTTAAACAGGGCGGGATTTTTGTCGATATTGCCATGAACGTTCGTCGCAATATCCACGAATTTTTTTTTTACCTCTAGTCGAGATTTTCGTCGCAATAGAGACGAACTTTCGTGGAAATATTGACAAACATTTTTCCTATCTCATTGGTCAGTGTTAACGGCTAGTTGACTATTTGATCTATATATACGTGACTTTAAGAGACTTTGCGACACAATTGCTATAGTTGTGACACTGTTCTTGGATTTTGTTTGAGCTGTTTATTATTTCTATCACCCATCGGTTGAACAAATCCAATTCTCGATCTACATAGCTCGGATTTTGAACTTGCAAGGTTAGTATGTTATTTTTATTGATGTACTCATTTAACTTGTAAATTTTAAATGTCAATTTCATTTAGCTTGTTTTTTCCTTGATAATATATTATAATATGTGTAGTACCATATTTCATGTATTTGGCTTTTGGATCTAGTAATTAGTATATTCTATGGAAAAGGGTATGTGGATTCCATAATATTCTTGGTTTATGGAATCCACATACCCTTTTCCCTTCAATTGTAGCTATAATCTCTCTCTCTCTCTCTCTTCATTGATAAAGATATGGAATCGCTCTTGAAACTCAACCCTGGTAGGTGAAACCCGAGGCTAAACGTTGTGGTTGACATGATCGGGTGTGTACATATGGATGGTGGAGAAAGTGCATTCATCAACTCATTAGGAGATGAAACAAAGTCTCAAAATCCAAAGTGTATTCTTACATTTACTACACATAGAATGTTGGTAACATCAATCATTATTTGTACTTTTAATTAATATGTGGTTATTTGTGGATTTTTTTAAAAAACAAATAAATTAATTTTTTTAGTTTTGTGGTTAATTGTCACCTCCAACCAGGGGAAATTAGTCACTTCGGAGTTTTTGATTTTTGAATATTTAAAAATAAAAAAATATTTTTATTTATATATAAAATTCTCATTGATAAATATTTATTGAAAAACATTATAAAACATTGTTAATTTTTTTGTATATTTACAAAAGTCAAAATGATTTTGACTTGTAATCGATTGCCATATTCCCTGCTTTAGCAGGGACTAATAAGATACATAAACATTAACCCTAAAATTATGTTAGGTATATATGTCATTAGTATATAAAGAAAACATTTGTACACATATGACCTTATTATAAATATGTTATCTATGTCATCATGATGTTGATCCTCTACACATATGATCACCTTATTATAAAGATGTAGGTCATTGTAAATAAACATTTCATAATCAAAAGGAGTAGCTAAAATATAAAAAATTGACAACTTAATGTTTGGTATGGTGTAGGTAAGACAATTACTTGTCAGGACACAGCTTTGTCACAATGAATGAAAATGACAGGAAGCTTGCTCGGTTAAGAGGGACATTAGAGGCGAGGGGTGATGGAAAATGTTATTGCCCTTGATATGATTGTAGAGGCTTGAAAAATAGAATACTTTTAATAACAACCGCCCAAAGACATTGTAGGGAGAAGGGGCATGCCGAAGGGGGTTATGAATATTGTCCCTTGGTAAGAGGATTCGATATTTAATGTATTCTATGTAATAATCAGTATGTCATGAATTTTAGTAATATTTCTTATTGGGATTTTTATATTTTCTATACACACTAACTTTTCTATGTTGTTTTTAAATATATAGATGATGCCCCCAAAGTGTCGACCTCCAGAGAGTTATTTGCCAAGTACTAGCAAAAATACTACTTTACAGGGAGATGAACTTCAAGATCATAATATTGAAGTTGTTGATCAAGTTATTAATGATGATATGGATGGAGATAACGTTAGTGATTCAAATCAGGAAGATGAGATACATAGATTGATCCAAGACACATTTTCTCCAATGGATGAGGACAACCAGGATGATAGTCATGATGTTGATCCTCTACTCGAGAAGTCACGTCAACCTATTTATGAAGGCTCAACAACAAATCTTTTATCTGTTATATTGTTGTTGGTGAAACTGAAGGTTTTGAATGGTTTATCAAATACATGTCTCACACAGATACTGAGGTATTTAATTTGTTAATTATTTATGCCTGCATGTTCACAAATACTTAAAAGGTTCAATTTTTCCTATATTGCTATTGTTTTCTATTTTTTAAATTAGTATATTGGATGATATATTGATGATTAATATTGTTTACATTGACTTATTGTTTAGAATTTTGTAGATTGTTAGGTGATGTTCTATTACCGACGTCAAATATTTTGCCATGCACATATCGAGAAATATCTGTGATTA
>ML778095.1:1000824-1020138 GCA_009831015.1 Picea engelmannii | reverse complement strand
TCTAGAATGTTCTTAGGTGATGGTAGAACTATATAAAGGGGTTCAAGAAATGTAATGGAGTATGAAGAAAAGTATTTTATTTTGATTTGTAGCTCAATAGGAGAAATCCCCCTCGAAGAAGCAAGTGAACAAGAGAGGATCCCTTCCATAATAGGATCCATTGTATGGTGTTTCCCTACCTCAAGGGTTTTGATATAATAAAGTGTGTGTTCTTCTATATTTCTCTGTGGATCTACTGTGTATTCAGTATTTGTGGTGATTAAATTTGTAGATCTATTCAGGTACTTAACACCCTTCCATAATAGGATACATTGTATGGTGTTTCCCTACCTCAAGAGTTTTGATATAGTAAAGTGTGTTTTCTTCTATATTGCTCTGTGGATCTATTGTGTATTCAGTGTTTGTGGTGATTATATTTGTAGATCTATTCAGGTAATTAACATATCCTAGTGAAGACCACACATAAGGTAGAAAATATTGCAGAGATTTTCATAAAGGAAGTTCCCAAGTTACACGGAGTGCCTAAGACAATAGTTTCAAATAGAGATCCAAAGTTTACTTCAATTTTTTGGAAAGGTGTGTTCAAAGGATTTGGAACAAATTTAAATCTTAGCACAAAGTATTATCCAGAGTCAGATGGGAAAAAAGAGAGGACTAGCAGGATAATTGAGGACATGCTCATAATGTATGTGATGGATCATCCATCAAAGTGGAAATATTATATTCATTTAGTTGAATTTTACTACAACAATGGGTATCAGGCATCATTGAAAATGAGTCCATTTGAAGCATTGTATGAAAAAAAATGTAACACTCTGGTGAGTTGGGATAATACAACAGATAGAGAAGTTGTTTGGCTAGATTTGTTGAAGGAAATGGAAGAGAACATGACAATGATAAAGAAGAATTTAAAGGCTACCCAGGATAGGCAGAAAATTTATGCAGACAAGGATAGATTTTTTAGATATTTTAAAGTGGGCGAACATGTGTTTTTGAAAGTGAAGGAAAAGAGAAGTTCGCTAAGATTAGGAAGTTTCCCGAAGTTGGCAGAGATATATTGCGGACCTTCTAGAATATTAGAAAAGATAGGGTCAGTTGCATACATGCTAGCATTTCCTGCATCCATGAGAGTGCATAATGTATTTCATGTATCATTATTAAAGACGTATGTACCTTATCCTAATGATGCAGGAGCATCGCCAGCACGTCAAGCGAGCCAGCGCGGAAGCGAAAGACAGCTGGACAAGCCAGCACAAAATTTTAAAACACTTTGGAATTGTTGCGCAAATCTTAAATGAGCCATTAAGATGAGGCGCACTTTGTATATTGTAAATGGACCTTGAGCGGATAGCTCTCGTCCTTTAGTAGATAAACGGCATTTAATATAGTTAATGCAGGTAGATAGGATTTTAATTCATAGATTAGACAGTTTAGAAGACGGAGGGAAAAAGTATATAGACACCCTCATTGTACATTGTATCATTATCCCGAGATAGAATAAAGAATCCAAGAAGAGCATAGGAGAGGCAGAGAGCTGTGTAAGACATCCATGTACAGACATTTGAATGAATAGAAGAGTTCTGATTCAAATCCATGGTTTGTGTTGTTTTCTGTGTGTTGATGCTGATATGCTCATGAATGTTTGTTTCTTGTTATACATTTTCTTTTATATGCTATGTATATGATTTCATGTATGAGTCAAAGTCTAAAGGGGTGAAAGAATGAGTTTCAATTGTTTCTCTAATTGAGCCAGAGGATTTTTGCAAGGAGTGCAGTCGAATTGTCCGCAAGGAGTGCGTTGACAGAAGGTTCAAATAGGGATAACTTTTATTCTCATTCATCCCAAAGGTGCAATTGGTTGAAGAGCCGTGCAAGGAGTGCGCAGGCTAGGTGAAAGTCTCAGGGTTGCGAACCTGAGTGAGTCTTAGAAGGATTATTGCTGCAAGTGTGCGCAGAGTCGAAGAGTCTCGACACTTAGACGAAGTTGAAGGGTTGCCGCAAGGAGTGCGCGCAGGGGAGTTTCCTAAAGGACTCGAAAGTCGTGGGAAATATCAGGAAGGATAGGTCCTTGAATTCGTCGAAGGATTTCACAGAGAAGTTGTGGTTGAAGTATTTAAGCAGGCGTTGTAAGTTTGTGCGCAGGCGAACAAGTTTTCGTGGAGGAAGGAACGGACGGTCGGAATTCCCTGAGGAGAATTCGCGAATCGTCGTAAGCCATTAGATCTTGGAAAGGTGCAGGTAATATAAGGCGATGTAACCAGTGTGGGACCATAGGAGTGAGTGGAGGATAGGTGGCATAAGTCATCGGGGTTTCGCAGCGAGAAGCGCCAAGACATTGGCGTCAGGATTCGCGATCCTGCGAAGTCCGAAATCCCGATAGAAGTGACGGGAAGTTGAAGGGATAGCTCACGCGTGTGTCGGAGTTTTAGTGCATCGGGCATCGAGAGTTGGAGAACCGAGTTGTTGAGCATCGCGAGTAGTAAAATCGCGATAAGGAAAGTCCCGACAAAACAAAGGAGGAAGTCAGCGTTGACCAGGTATCGGGTTTCGTGGACTCGTAAACCCAAAGGTCGACGACTGAACTCGTGAAGTCCCGAGTTTCGATTTCCCGATAAGTAAAAGAGAGGGAAGTCGCGCGACGAAATCTGTGGGTGCGTATTTCCTAATAGGGAAATAGAAGAACCTTGGAGTTCTTCAGGCCGACGCAAGAGAAGATCCTGTGAGCGGGCGTGCCTGTGGGTGCAGTTGCGTCAGAGTGGTATCAGAGCACAGAAAGACTCTTTGCTTTCTGTAGTAGGGGAGAGGAGAATTCACCATGCTACCAAGGAGGGAAAGGCAATCACCTGATCCAGAAGATAGGGAGGTGAGAAGAAGAGGCAGGCAGGTAACAAATCCAGAAATGGAGAGACAAATGTGTGATCTCTGAGCAAGACTCGAGGACATGGAGACAGTGCAAAGACACACAGCTAGTGAAGGGGATCTCACTGATTCCGATAGTGAAATAGAGGTTGAACGAGAGGAAGAAGTTGTATCCGAGGATGCATCAAATGAGCGCTTGATCAAAGCTATTGCAAGGATGGGTGCAAAGGCAAAGATGGACATTCCAGTGTATGAGGGAAATCTGGATGCAGAAGAGCTTCTAGATTGGATTAGATCTCTTGATACATACTTTGATTATGAAGATATCGAAGAAGACAAGAAATTCAGGCATGCTATCACAATATTGAAGGGACACCCAGCATTTTGGTGGGACGAGCTACAAGCTGATAGACGCTACAAAGGCAAGCAGAAAATCAAAAGTTGGGATTGAATGATTGCAAAGATGAAGGCAAAGTTTATCCCAAGAGATTATCAAATCACTCTGTTCAGGAGGATGCAGAACCTGAGACATAAGCTGATGACAGTGAAAGAATACACGGAGGAATTCTATCAACTGAACATCAGGGCAGGTCATCGGAAGAGCGATAATGAAAAGGTTGCCAGGTATATGAACGGCATGAGATACGATATCCAGGACGAGATGAGCATGGTAACCATCCGAAAAATGGAGGATGCTTATCAGATGGCTCTGAAAGCTGAAGAGAATCTGATCCGTAAGCAGGGTCAGCAAGGGCGAGGCAGAAGTCAGCTCAGAGGCAAGTCAGTTGCCCAGGAAAGAAACCAGAAGCCCAAGGAGGAATGGAAGAAACCTCAGGGTAAAGTTGAAAGAGGTGGAACCTCACAGAGAGGGTCGTATGTTGAACAGAGAGGACAACATACAGAGCAGAGCGGAGGATATGCCAACAATAATACTTTTCCTCGTACTAGGGGTAGAGGAAGAGGAAGAGGGGGAGTAATCACTTGCTTCACGTGTGGAAAGAATGGGCACAAATCCTATGAGTGTCCAGAGAAAAAGAAGTACATTGGAGAAGCTCACATCGTCGAGGCACAGAGGCGAGATGTTGAGGCAGAAGACACAGAAGGCGGAAGGTCATTGATGATGCGTAAGGTTCTCTTAACACCCGAGAAGGAGGTGGAGGACTCAGTTCAAAGGACCAGACTTTTCAGAATAGCTTGCAAGACCAAGGATAGGGTATGCAAGGTTATCGTGGACAGTGGTAGCATGGATAATCTCGTTTCAACCGAGATGGTAGAGATGTTGGAGCTGGAGACGACTGATCACCCGAGTCCATACACAGTTTCATGGCTACAGAAGGGACATCAGGTAAGTGTCACTAAACAGTGTTTAGTTGAATTCAAAATAGGAGGGTATAATGATAAAGTACTCTGTGATGTCATTCCTATGGATGTCTGTCATTTATTACTGGGCAGACCATGTCAATATGACAGGAACATAATTCATGATGGGAAGATGAATACGTATACTCTAGAGAAGAATGGGAGAACTCATATGTTGCTTCCAATAAAAGATAAGGAGGGAAAACCAGAAGGGAGAAATATTGTACTTCTCATGAGTGGGAAAGAGCTTCTTACAGAGGTGAAGAAGAAAGAAGATCCACAATTCTTTGTGGTCAGAAAGCCAAGAATTGTTCTGACTAGCACAAGAGTGGATGACCTACCAGAGGAGATTCAAGAACTACTGGAAGAGTTCGCTGATATCATGGTGGACGAATTACCTCGTTCATTACCACTGATGAGGAGTGTGAGTCATCATATAGACCTCATACCATGAGCCAGTTTTCCAAACAAAGCTGCGTATAGGTTGACGCCACAAGAAAATGAAGAGGTCAAGAAGCAGGTTCAAGAGCTGCTAGACAAAGGATTGGTCGGGGAAAGTTTGAGCCCATGTGCCGTTCAAACAGTACTCAGTCCAAAAAAAGATGGAGGTTGGAGAATGTGTACCGACTCAAGGGAAATCAACAAGATAACCATCAGGTATAGGTTTCCATTGCCAAGAATGGATGATCTGATGGATTGCTTGAGCGGAGAAAAATACTTTTCAAAGATTGATTTGAAAAGCGGATATCACCATATTCGCATGAGAGAAGGCGATGAGTGGAAAACAATGTTCAAGACAAACGAAGGTTTGTATGAATGGCTTGTCATGCCGTTTGGCTTGACGAATGCGCCAAGTACCTTTATGAGGTTGATGAATGAAGTCATGAAGGATTTCATCAGAAAATTTGTCATCGTATATCTGGATGACATGCTGATATTCAATAAGACAAAGGCTGAACATTTGAAGCATTTGGCCATTATGATGAAGAAGCTACAGTAGGAGAAGTTGTTGATTAACATGAAGAAATATTCGTTTATGAAGACAGATCTCATTTATCTGGGTTTCGTTATATCTATGAATGAATTGAGGATGGATCCAGATAAAGTGGAAGTGATCAAGAATTGGCCATCACCAAGAAATATTTTTGAGGTGAGAAGTTTTCATGGACTGTCTAGTTTCTACCGGAAGTTCATCATAAATTTCAGTGGGATTAGCGCAGCAATGATGGATACAGTCAAGAAAAGACATAAATCTTTTCACTGGACTGATGAGGCTGAAAAGAGCTTCAATCTGTTGAAGCGGAAGATCACGGAACAACCAATTTTGGTGTTGTCGGATTTCCAAAAGATGTTTCAAGTTGAATGTGATGCAAGTGGGTTTGCCATAGGAGCGGTATTGAGTCAGGAGGACAGACCGATAGCATATTTCAGCAAGAAGTTGAATGAGGCGAAGTTGAAGTAATCCACGTATGATAAGGAATTTTATGCTATCATACAGGCATTGAAAAAATGGAGGCACTATTTGATTCCAAAGGAATTTGTTTTATATAGTGACAACCACGCATTACAGTTTGTGACTCAGTAGGAGAAGTTGAATCAGAGACATGTAAAATGGGTAGAGTATATGCAAAATTTCACATTTGTGATTAAACACATTTCGGGTACTGCTAACAAAGTGGCTGATGCTTTGAGAAGGAAGTGTTTGTTGTTGCAGGAGTTCCGAGTCAAGACCTTAGGTTTTGATGATCTCAAAGACATGTACGCAGGCGATGCAGATTTTGCGGAAGTGTATGAAGCAGTTGAGAATCCAATTATCAAAGATAGAAGCCCTTGGATAGACTATATGATCCAGGAGGGATTGTTGTTCATAGGCAATCAATTGTGCATTCCGAATTTCTCCATGAGGGAGAACTTGTTAAAGGAGAAGCACAGTGGTGGATTAGCAAGACATTTTGGCCATGATAAGATGTTCGTGAAGCTGAGCAAATCATACTTTTAGCTAGGAATGCTAGCAGATGTCAAAATATTTGTAAACAGATGCAGAATTTGCCAGCATTCGAAGGGAAGAAGGTAGAATGCAGGATTCTACCAACCATTACCCATACCAGAGAGGCCGTGGGAGGCGATAAGCATGGATTTTGTATTGGGATTGCCAAGGACGCAAAGAGGATTTGATTCCATATTTGTGGTAGTGGATAGGTTTTCCAAAATGGCACATTTTATCCCATGCCAGAAAACCAGTGATGCGACTCACATCGCAAAGCTCTTCTTCAAAGAGGTCATTTGACTTCATGGATTTCCGAAAAGTATAGTTTCGGACAGAGACACGAAATTCATAGGGCACTTCTGGAGGACATTATGGAAGAAGCTGGGGACTAACTTGATGTTTAGTTCTACTTATCATCCTCAGAAGGATGGACAAATAGAAGTGGTCAATAGAAGTCTGGGAGACTTGTTGAGAAGCTTGGTGACAGAGCACCACAGCAGTTGGGACCACATATTACCACAGGCAGAGTTTGCATATAATGATTCAGTGAATCGGAGTACAGAAAAAAGTCCATTTTAGATCGTATATGGGATGCAGTCGAGGGGAGTTTCTGAACTGAGGGATTCAGAATAGACTGCTACTAGCAGCACTAGTGTAGAATAATTCGCTGAAGCGATGAAGGAACTTCACAACCAAGTGAAGGAGTGACTGCTGAAATCAAGCCAGGAGTATAAGTGCAGAGCTGACCAGCGAAAGAGACAACTTCGGTTCGAGGTTGGTGAATTAGTTTTGGCACATTTAAGGAAAGAAAGGTTCCTGAGGGGAACGTGCAATAAGTTGAAGATGAAGAAAATCAGGCCATGTAAGGTCTTGAGAAAATTCGGATAAAATGCTTATGAGATCGAGCTACCGGATGGGATCGGAATATCTCCGATATTCAATATTGCAGATTTATACCCATATAGAGCTGGAGAAGCAGAGATGGGAACTGAGCAGCCAATGATCCAGTGGATGGAGCAGATGTCAGTTACAGAACAACCTCAGATGGAGTGCATACTGGATAAGAGACTAAGTAAGAAGACCAGGAGGAAAAAATACTATGAGTATTTGGTCAAATGGAAGGGCCATCTAGTGGAAGATGCCAGCTGGGAGAATGAAGTAGGGATTTTGAAGCATGGACAGACCATGCAGGAGCTCATGGATAGGAGCCCATGAAATTTTTCAAGTGAGGGAGTATGATGCAGGAGCATCGTCAGCACGTCAAGCGAGCCAGCGTGGAAGCGGAAGACAGTTGGACAAGCTAGCACAAAATTTTGAAACACTTTGGAATTGTTGCACAAATCTTAAATGAGCCATTAAGATGAGGCACACTTTGTATATTGTAAATGGACCTTGAGCGGACAACTCTCATCCTTTAGTAGATAAACGACATTTAATATAGTTAATGCAGGTAGATAGGATTTTAATTCATAGATTAGACAGTTTAGAAGACGGAGGGAAAATGGATATAGACACCCTCATTGTACATTGTATCATTAGCCTGAGATAGAATAGAGAATCCAAGAAGAGCATAGGAGAGGTAGAGAGTTGTGTAAGACATCCATGTACAAACATTTGAATGAATAGAAGAGTTTTGATTCAAATCCATGGTTTGTGTTGTTCTCTGTGTGTTGATGCCGATATGCTCATGAATGTTTTTTTCCTGTTATACATTTGCTTTTATATGCTATGTATATGATTTCATGTATGAATCGAAGTCTGAAGGGGTGAAGCAATGAGTTTCAATTGTTTCTCTAATTGAGCCAGAGGATTTCTGCAAGGAGTGCAGTTGAATTGTCCGCAAGGAGTGCGTTGACAGAAGGTTCAAATAGGGATAAATTTTATTCTCATTCATCCCAAAGGTGCAGTTGGTTGAAGAGTCGTGCAAGGAGTTCACAGGACAGGTGAAAGTCTCACGGTTGCGAACCTGAGTGAGTCTTAGAAGGATTGTTGATGCAAGTGTGCGCAGAGTCGAAGAGTCTCAACACTTAGACGAAGTTGAAGGGTTGCCACAAGGAGTGCGCACAGAGGAGTTTCCTAAAGGACTTGAAAGTCGTGGGAAAGCTCAGAAAGGATAGGTCCTTGAATTCGTCGAAGGATTTCACAGAGAAGTTGTGGTTGAAGTATTTAAGCAGGTGCTGTAAGTTTGCGCACAGGCAAACAAGTTTTCGTGGAGGAAGGAACGGACAGTCGAAATTCCCCGAGGAGAATTCGTGAATCGCCGTAAGCCATTAGATCTTGGAAAGGTGTAGGGAATATAAGGCGATGTAACCAGTGTGGGACCACAGGAGTGAGTGGAGGACAGGTGGCATAAGTCATCGGGGTTTTGCAGTGAGAAGCGCCGAGACATTGGCATCAAGATTCGCGATCCTGCGAAGTCCGAAATCCCAATAGAAGTGACGGGAAGTTGAAGGGACAGCTCACGCGTGTGTCAGAGTTTTGGTGCATCGGGCATCAGGAGTTGGAGAACCGAGTTGTTGAGCATCGCGAGTATCGAAATCGCGATAAGGAAGGTCCCGACAAAACAGAAGAGGAAGTCAGCGTTGACGAGGTATCGGGTTTCGTGGACTCGTAAACCCAAAGGTCGACCACTGAACTCGTGAAGTCCTGAGTTTCGATTTCTTGATAAGTAAAAGAGAGGGAAGTCGCGCGAGGAAATCTGTGGGTGCATATTTCCCGATAGGGAAATAGAAGAACCTTGGAGTTCTTCGGGCCGACACAAGAGAAGATCCTGTGAGTGGGCGTGCCTACGAGTGCGGCTACGTCACCTAACCACATAATTGATTGGAATGTGATCCAGGTGGAGCAAAAAGGGGATTTCTGGGTGGAACCAGTACGCATCCTGGATTGGAAATTCAAAGTACTCAACAACAAAGCCATAGGGTTGGTAAAGGTTCAATGGAGCTACTACATGTTAGAATAAAATATGTTCTCGTTTTCATCATAGATAATATAGAAATATTGTCACCCAACCATAGGCACAAAGGCCACCCCTAAGCACCTTAACCTTGACAAACAAAATAATTTTGGAAGAAAAACCTATAACCAAGGTAGCGTACCTCTCTCTCAAGGCTAGCGTACTAAGTAGAAAGTCCAAACCATAACAAGGAAGCAATTCCAACCTTAACCAAAGACCAAGTCACCATTGTGGCAGTTGCAACTCTCCTCCATTCATGTGCACCACTTGTCCTTATGCAGTTGTGAGAGTGAGTGTGAAAATGAGCTCTAGTGCCCTCTAATTTATAGTCCTCCAAGTGACCTAACTGGTCCGACTTCTACTTTTGGAGGATAATAATTTAATATAAATTATTATATTGAGTCGACTTGTCTTCTAAGGTTATTTCCTAACCTTTTAGGGTTTCTCTTGCTTCCCAGAATATTCTATACTCATGAAAGGTTACACGTAGACTTTAATACCTCCTGCAGCTACCATAATATCAACACTCCCTCCTAGCTAGGGAGGTATTAAAGACAATGGTATTGAGAAAAAACAAACCATTCAAATGGTAGCATCATTATATCCACACAGGCTATCTCATGATCAAATCATGAGTGCCATCATCACTATCTAACTAGATAGTCTCCATGGAAATCATAACAATGTCATCCAATAGAACATAATTGCGTCTATTCATGGTAGTATACAACTACTATCCAGTGGTACACAACCACTCCTAGTAGCACATTGCTACTAACCAATGACACACCGTCACTACCAGTGGATCACATCCACTATAGTAGCATACATCTATTGTCCAGAGACATATAGTCTCCACAAAAATCATATCATCTTATATCAACCTGCATCAACAATGCCATGATACAAACTGAGTCATTTGGGAAATTCTTCCACTCACATCTATGATATCTGGAAGATCATATGCCCTTGGAAGGTTAAACATCATCCATGGGCTATCTGGACTATTCTTCCCAAGCATAGAAGAATATTTTTCCCTGATTTCTAAACCTGGACCATTCAACCTAATTAGGCCATTCTTCCGACACTAATCACAGTGTAGCCTAGAGAGAATGAGTCTTCCCTAGGGAATGATTTTCCTTGATTATTGAACCTAGACCATTCAACCTAACTACGCCATTATTTTGGCACTAATCATAGTGCAACCTTGAGAGAATGAGTATTCCCTAGGGAATGACTATCTGGACCTTTTCCTATGGAAATGATTTTCCTACACCAACCTCCTATATCGGACCATTATTTGAAACTGATCACAATTGTGAACTTTGAAAGAATAACTTCCTAGAGAGGTGGATCATTATTCTTGACCACTTCTCAGAGTGAATTCCAAGGAGAATGATTTTCCTAGACCATTCCCCCACACTAGATTCATTGTCTATGGTACATCAATAATCTATCGTACCATTTTCATTACGAAAATGACTATCCTTCCCGGACCATTTTCCGAACCAAAAAATGACTTTTAGTTAGAAATATTGGACTGCTTTCCGAACTAGAAAGTGACTTCCCAAATTGGACCATTTTCCAAACTGGAAAATGATTGTTCATCAAGAATCTTGGACCACTTTCCAAACTAGAAATTGACTTCCCAACCTAGACCATTTTCCAAAATGGAAAATGATTGTCCATATATCAATAATATATCATTGCTCCCTCCCAACCTGGGGATTAATCACTTCCTTTTCCAATAAGGAAGTCATCTCCATGATTCCATCTTGTCCTTTAAGTACGCAAACTTTTCATATTAGACAGAGGATTTACCAAAATATCTGTTATCTTCTCATTAGTGGAGATATACTGGAGAACCACTTCTCCCCTATGGACTTTATCACGAAGAAAATAGTACTTGATCTCAATGTGCTTCGACCTTTCATGGAACATTGGGTTCTCTAATAGATTCACACAGCTCTAGTTATCACAATATATCACAGTCGAATCCATCACCTGATCAAACAGTCCAGAAACCATCTTATGGAGCCACATTGCTTCCATACAAGCATCACAAGATGAAATATACACTGGTTTTGTAGTGTTGAGTGCAACAGAATTTTGTTTCCAACTAGCCCATGATATTGTGGCAATGGTCAAACTGAAACATATCCAAGAATCACTACTTATGTTATCTACACTCCCTTGCCAATCTGAATTGATAAATCCATGCAGCTGTATATCACAACTCAAATGCCCCATAAATACATTTCAAGGCATGCTTTGCAGTTATTCAATTATCATGTCTAGGTTCAACCTGGAACTATTTTCACAGCAAAGAAAATATCCGGCTAAGTATTTTCCAAATACTTCAATGAGTCATTCAATTGTCGATACAGGTATGGGTCTACTGGATCATAGTCTCTCAACTTCTTCAGATCTGTCATCATGGGAGTTTTTCATGGATTTGAAATCCATTATCCAGGAATTTTGAAGAACAATTTCAATACAATTCCTCTGTCATAAGAAGTTTTCACCACACTTTTGTTGTATAAGAGAGGTTCTGCACCAAGTTTCTTGAATTCATACAAGGTCTTCTTCCATCTGCATACATGGGTCTCTTTCTAGTATACCTCAAAACCTTGAGTTTTCTCTACATATGCTTCTTCTTTAATTACTCTGTTGAGAATAACAATGTTTACATTCATCTGATGTAAACTCTAACCCATGGATACTGCAAGAGATATAGTGGCTCAGCTAGAGGTGTATCTGGTTACTGGAACAAGAAATCATCATAGTCTTCTCCCTCCTTCTAGGAGAACCTTATGGTTCTTAAACTTGCCTTGCATCTATCAATGCTTCCATTCATAATTTCTCACATACATTGTTCTTCATCAGAGCTTCCTTCCATTCCTTCTATTTGACTGCTTCTAGTGGGTTCAAACCATGCTGGTAGTCTTATGATTCTTGGTATAAGAACTCATTCAATTGGTTGTTCTGACTTTCCTTTCTTTCTTGGAATATTCATGTTCTTCCTCGTGTTTCTCTTCAATGTTAGAGTCCATGGAATATTCTATAGATTCGATGCCCTTCCTTTCTTAAGGTTCCAACTTATTTTTTTTTTCATAGGAACATAAATGTAGATGAACAACCAAGGATATTCAAGGCTTCTTTTTGAAGAAGAATTCTTCTAGAGTCAAGTTGAACACGTTTTTCTTATCATGGATAGTACTTCCAATGAATAACATGGACAAATACTTCATAGTATTTATGGATTCTTCAATGGATCATATCATTGGGGATTAGCTCCCTCCTAATCTCAGATTCCTTCCTAAATGAACAATAAGCATACTCTTATTTTGGAACTCTACAATCATCTCCCTCCATCTTTGAGATTACATGCTTCCATCTGCATCCTTATTTATTTCTGCAAAGTGTCACAATTCTATTCTAGTTTCCTCTTGATTAATGACTTCTTTCTAGTCTGGCTCCTTCTAGGTCTCTTCAAGTTTGATTTTGATTGTGGCCCATCTAGAATTTGTTACTTATGTAATAAATTCCATAGGAATTGTCACCAAAGGTTGTCAACGTACTTCATCCTTTTCAGATACATTGATTGACTTGACTAGTCATTGTAAAGGAAATTATTATCTTTTTATTTTCCCATAGGTATCTTGACTAGTAGAATAGGTTTGCTTCATCCTGCTTGATTTTCTTTGAGGGTTCATTTTCTTTGGAAATTGTTGCTTCATGTGTTTCCTTCCTTTTCTTTAACTCGGGACACTGGTTCCTATAGTGACCATATTTTTTATAATTGAAGCATTCAATTTTTGACATATCCCTTTCTTGATTTGGTTTCTTCCTTGAGCCAAAATTTTCTTATTTATGAATTTATTGAACTTTGTTGTGTAGGCTTGATCATCATCGTTCTTTTGGGATTTCTCTTTTGTGCTAATCCTTGATTCTTCCTTTGCACATCAAGTCCAAAGTTCTTCAAATTTAGTATACTCATTTCTTGTGTTCATGTAATGGCAAATGCATCCCATGTCTTGGGAAGGCCATTAAGTACTATATTTACTAGTTCCTTTTCTAAAACGATTTCCTCAATAGCTTGTATTTGATCTATTAACTGATATATTCTTACAAAGTATGATGTTATGATGTCATCATTATTCATTTTCATGTCACAGAGCTCATTCTTCAGACTCATCACTTGTCCAATATTTTTGACCAAAAAGAGGTTAGTTAGGGCATCATACATCTTCTTAGATGAGTAAATATGATAAATGTAGGGTATGAAATGGTCCTTTACAGATTCCACTATGATACGCATAGAATTGATGTCATTGTCCTTGAACTTCTCCATAACTACAAAATTCTAAGGTTCCTTCTCTTTTCTTGCTTCAAACTGTGGTTCCATGATCTTCCCTTTCATGATATCCAACACTTTATTCTTGGCAAGGATGAGGTCAATCCTTGTATTCCATGATTTGAACTTAGAATCCCCTTCTAACTTGTTTTCTAACTTCATAGAGTAATTCATGACTACTTTGACCTGGTCAAACTTTGGCATTGACCAAAAACTCAAACTTGATGCCTTGGATAGCTGAGAGTGCTAGGAGGTGTGCTAGGCTAGGGAGCACTAGGTTATCTAGGAATTAGGTCAAGCACTTCATTTAAGGTGCCTCAACACAAGGGTTAGGATTTCATTGATGCAGCAAAATTTTGACTGCAACTGCAACTACAACTTAGAAAATCCTCCCAATATACCTTCCAGTGGTTAGACTATTTGAAGATAGTGTGGGACCATAACCTTTTAGAATAAAAGGTGTGCTTTTTTTCACCATAGAAAATATAAAAATATTGTCACCCAACCATAGGCACAAAGGCCACCCCCGAGCACCTTAACCTTGACAGAAAAAACAATTTCAAAAGAAAACCCTAGAACCAATAGCCAAACAAGGTAGCATACCTCTCTCTCAAGGATAACATACCAAGTAGAAATTCCAAACCATAACCAGGCAGAAATTCCAACCATAACCAAAGACCAAGTCACAACTGCAACAACTACAGCTCTCCTCTAGTGATGTGCACCAGTTGTCCTTATGCAGTTTTGAGAGTGAGTGTGACAAATGAGCTCTAGTGCCCTCTTATTTATAGTCCTCCAAGTGACCTAACTTGGATGACTTATACTTATGGAGGATAATAATTTAATATAAATTATTATGTTGAGCTTACTTGTCTTCTAAGGTTATTTCCTAACCTTCTAGGGTTTATCTTGCTTCCCGGAATATTCTAGACTTGTCAAAGGTTACACGTAGATATTAATACCTCCTAAAAATACCATAATATGAAAACCATGGTCATGAATATGATTCATGGGAGCATGAGGAAAACATATGGGTAGAATACCCATAAAATTTTGACAATTTTGAAGAAAACATCATGCAAGACTTCATTTTGAGCAGCTAGAGTTCTGGAACCACATCTCAGAGTCCTATCCAACTGTGTTAGGGACCCTGATAAAATAAAGGCTCATTCCTTGGGTTAGCCCTGATAAATAGATGGTACATCCCTTGGGTTAGCCTTGATAAATGAATGTTGCATTCCTTAGGTCAGTGAGTTGAGAGGAACATGATATTATGATTGGAACTGCTACTAGAATTGTGAAATTGTAGAATTTTATTTCTAAGTATTGTGATGTAAAATTCCATATATGTATATCGGAATAGTGTGCACCGAGGATGGTGCACAATTGTAGGAGAGGGGGAATGTAACATCCCCACTATAATCCCCAGTTTAATTAATGCTTGTGTGGATATAATATGTGTATATGTACAAGCGATGTAATATGTGAATTGCATCTCTATATTTTAATAATAAAATGTGATGTCGCCTACTAAGGGGACATGGAAAAGAGATGGGGGTTGAATTAATCCACAAGAGAGGGAAGTGTCTAGGATAAATGCCAAGAGGGGTCCAAGGGGGAAATACCCATGTATATTAGTTCAACTTATTTTCCTAAAATTGGCATTTGTATATGAACCTTCCAATTTTTTATTGAGTGTTCCCAAATCCAATCATGGAATACATGTAAGAGGGTGGGTGTGAGTGATCATATCCCAGAGTTATTTGTCACATGGGGGTTGAGTACAATCATCTTGGGGAAGAGTGTGAGTCAAGAAATGTAAGCCAAAGTGAGGAAATTTGTGTGGGTTGGGACAACAGTTCTTGGACAGGAATATTTTTGTGCATGAGAGAAAGTAGAGAGAAAGAAAGAGAGCTTGAAGCTAGTGCAGTCATGGAGGGAGAATTATAGAGAAAATTGGAACATATTTCTAGCATTTTGGAGCTAAATATTGAAGAGCCAGGTTGTTAGGCCTGAAGAGTGAACTCCGAAGTGAGTTTCACTATAACAACAAGTGTTTGTTGTTGGTTTGTTGGTAGTTTTCCTAGAAGCAAGTTCCCTTGAGTTCCCATCTGAGAGATTCCTAGCTACTTGTGCCAGAGAGACCCTGGTAAACGAATGTAACATTCCTTGGTTTAATCCTAATAAATGTATGGAACATCCCTTGGGTTATCCTTGATAAACGAATGGCTCATTCCTTGGGTTGGGAAGGTCAAGAGGAAGAGAGTTGGTAGAAAAATCAGGATAGTTGTAGGAGAGTATCAGTTGGGTTATGAGTTTTATGAGCTGTGAGTGGACTATGAGAGACCACCCTCTTTTGTGGATTACTAGCCTCAACTCGGGGGTGATTGGTTGTTGATAATTGGAACAATCATTCTATGGTTGGGTGGAATGTTTGTCACGATCAACTAGTTGCACAACATATTCTAAAGATAAGTTTTATATCTTGTTGTCATGTTATTTACATGTGTTATTATTGTGCATGAACTGTGTGTATTTGAGAATGATTTGTATGTTGTTTTGTGAATGATTAATTTGCATTCATGTTAATTTTATGTGCTTTAGATGCATCTATTTTATGTTTATAGACAATAGTTAAACCTATTTTAAATGTGTAGTTGTAATCTACATGAAATAGGCTAACAGTAAAAGAATTATATATATATATATATATATATATATATATATATATATATATATATATATATATATATATATATATCAAACATGTTTACTTTGTACCAACCTCCTACACATATTTTCTCTCCTTAAATCAACATCAAACCATTACTTGCCAATTTTGACACTATTGCATCAATCAAATATTTAGATTTCATCCAAAATTGGGGATTTGTTTCTCCAAATTTTGAATTTTTTTCCAAATGTTTACACAAGCCGAACTTGAAATTTCTTCAACATTTTTTTTTGCAGTGTTTCCATACCATCAATTCATAGACACAATATTTCTCATATACAGTCTTTTACACAATTGCTTCATGGGAAATTTACCAACACCTTGCCTGCAAATTTTAATTCTTCCTGTACCACATGGCTTTCTAGTCCATACAACATCGGTGTTGCAAAAGGGAGATCTAATACCACTTTGTAACATACCCAATACCCTATGTGCTCTATTGAGAATATGGGGTACTCTTTAAACCACCCTAACTCACACCAATTTTTTATATGATACCATATCTTATTGCTGTGAAAATAAATCATTCACAAATGCAAGCATGACAATGCATATTTATGCAACATAATTAAACCACTCAATTAAACATGAGACTATAATTTATAAATGTAGGCTAATATAGGCAATTAGAACTAAACAAACTAGAAACTAATTCAATCCATGACATAAACCATAATAATTTAGCACATTCACAAGTAAATCAATAACACTTGTATTTCTAGAATTTATTCACCAACTAGTCACAAAAAAAGACATTCCACACAACCATAGGCACTTTTTTTCACTTAATATCTTTGTAATATATTCCACCCTCGAACTAAGGTTATGAATCCATCAAGTCAAATTTTCTATGGCTTGGTTCTAGTTCTCTTCACATAGTCGAATTCCTAGAATTCACAGATCAAATTCCTCTATAGAAATCCCAATCCATCGGCCCTCTTTTTCCTTAGCTTGCACAACCCAAGGAATGAGATCCCCTTCTATGCTAAATAGTCCCTCAGGATATCACACTTCGTTCCAAGACTCCAATATAGGTTGGCCATGAAATCTCACTATTGGGACTCCAAGGGTCATTAGATGTAGTTAACTTCCTCAATAAGAGTAATTTCCCTTGCACACATTAATAATTCCCTCATAGTTTCATGGAAGTAGTTTTCCAGAATTTTATTACAATGATACTATGGTATCTTAAGCACAGAGAGAAAAACCCAAGGAAGAATGAATGTGAATAATAACTTGCATGCCTAAAAATCATGGAATATATTTTCCATGCATGGGAAAAACTGTGTACCTTCATGAGAAGTACATGTATCTCTCTTTGAACACTAATTTTTAAGGTTAATAATAATTACTAAGTGAGGTTAAGGAACTTAGGATAGCAATAAAATAATATTATTTTTACTCATCCCCTTAAGCCCCCTTCTCTTCTCCTCTTGTGGACTCATTGCCCCACATTCTTTGTCCTTCTTCTTCTGCAACCTATGATGTAGTTATATTAACATTCAATGTACAATTCATAGATCGAATTTATTTGTCTTATAGCCACCCATCATATACAATTATATTACTGGTCTGGGGGATCAAAATTGGGATTTTACACATGTCAATATTAACCTAGTGTTACCCCCTTTAAACTTGGCATGGGATAAACACCTACCCCTCTTAAATTTTATTAACTAGGTATCCAAGATTACAACATGCACCCCCCCCTTCAATTTTATCACCTAGGTATGTGTTTAGACTTAAGATAACGAACCAAAAAATCAAGTGTGCACATGTCTAAACAAGGTCTTACAACCATATACCCATTTACATGTAATTAACGCCAAACCTTAAAATAAAATAAAAAATAAAAAAAACTACCACTCCAAATACAATTACATGAATGAAGTACTTCTTAACCAAGTACTTCTTCATTTTCTCTCTACAGATAATAAATCGATGAACCACTGCTTTATTTTGTTCCTCCACAACTATATATATATATATATATATATATATATATATATATCCTAGAGTCTGTAATATCATTCATAAAGTTATACAACAGATAGATCGCATAATAGATAACCAATAAATATGCTCCATGGAGAAACTAGGCTCACATAGGACCAACAACCAACGGTCTTCACGTGGCTTCAACAATGTCACTTACATGCACGTAAATAACCTAATGCAATCATCACCATGGCTTCAACCCATGGGTAGCAAAACTTCCTAAAAATTCCTACTTCATATACATGTTATTCAACATACACCAATGTTGTAGCACCATTCATGCCTTATATTTCCTCTTGATTCTCCCATGCATAGTTCCTCATGACAGATCCACACATGTTGGTTGAACACTTATCCTCGCACCAATATCTGAGTCCAATGGTGTTGAACTTCTACACTAAAAACTTATGCACTTATCTTCGATAATCTCTTTGCTAGAAATCTACACTAGTGTATCAACTGAGTTGTTCCCTTCTCTGACTCCAAACTTTGAATTTTCTAACTAAATATGGACAATGACCAATAATCTTTTCTTTCCTCCAACATGACAAACAAGGGAAAAAATCTATGATTAGGAAACACAAGGAAAGCCATGAGATCCTCATGACATTTATGAGTCTAAGAAAGTCGATATATTCAATCCCCAAAGAAAATTATGATTCCAAATTGACCTACAATAGTCGGACTTCATGCAAATGCATCCACACATAGATAGTTAACACAACATAATAGATCACACAAACAATCTGCCTCTATCATGGATCCATATTGTATTTAATGTTTTGAGTATCTTGATTTAATGAATAGATCTAGAGGGGGAAATCTCACATATCCAAGAAAACTTACATCAACTACTTATTAATGAACAATAACACTACAAACATTATGTCATCACTCCAGGAAACTCTCCTAGGATGTATCTGTTAAGCCCTAATATTGGCTCATTACCCCTTAATTGGGGCATATTACATTAGTAATGTTATTTTATTTATGTTGGCTTTAGGCCATTAGTTGTAATTATACCTCCTAGTCTCCTATATATACCAAGGAGACATTTTCATTTT
>ML778095.1:979075-990690 GCA_009831015.1 Picea engelmannii | reverse complement strand
AAGAGAACCCATGCTTAATTGTGGAATAATGAGATGAAGGAAAGTGAATTTGTCAGGGAAAATATCCTAGATGGATATTTCTTGTCATGTCATTTCCAGTGGTATGTGGAACGTCACATAATTCCTCATGGTTAGAGAGTTATTGCCATGAGAAGTTGGAGACCCCAGGTTTGGGTGATGGACCCAATTTTGTTTGATGGGTAATCATATGATTTATGATATATTTTTAGATAATACTATTCTATATGGATATTACATGTCATGCCATTTCTGGTGGTATGTAGAACTTCACATAACTCCTCACGGTTTGAGAGTTATGGCCTTACGAAGTTGAAGGACCCTCATATGTCATCTAGAAGCCCCAAAAGGTCAAAGTAGTCAAAGTGGTTTAAGAGATTTTAAAAGGTAAATAATGAAGTGAAGTGATGAGTGTATTATAATTCCAAGTGAATACAAAATAAATTATTTCAATAATAAATTTAATGGAGAAATTAGAAGTGGACCCAACCCTAAAATAAGGAAAGTGGGCCAAGTGACCTAGAAGATGTTTTTAAGGAAGCTACTTGGAGAGTATAAATAAGAGGCAAGGCTCTCTCATTTGAAACACACTTGAGCATATTGAATATCTATATGTTTCTGAGGTAACCAAGGATATCTAAACTGGAATTCTGAGTGAAGGTGAAGAAAAGAAGAATGAAATGCAAGGAAGGATAAATTCTTTTGATGGTGCTTTCTAAGGTATGTTATTTACAGGTCATCTCACCATTTTCTCTATAAATTTTTTATATAATGATTCAGATCGTGAAATTTCTATTCAAGTGAGAAAACATATCCAAGTATATGTGGTAAAAAATTTATCTTGTGGGTTGTTGTATTTTGGGAGTTACACTCCATGGAAAATAGGGTTTGTGGCCAGTCCTGAAACTAGTCAAAATCAAGTGTTTCGAGTAAAAATGTCATAACTTCTTCATAACAGATCCCAATTCATTGATACCAAATGTGTTGGTTAGGGTACAATCTTTATTATTCTATGTAACAGTTTCAGATCAATTCATCAAATATTTTGTGTGGGGCATGCTCTACAAGGTCGCTCTCTAGAATAAGCCAGAATTCAACAAGGTATGTCAGTTTTGCTATAACTCCTTTTCTGAGAGGTTCCAAGTAGTGACACTTGGAGGAATTTCATAAAACACATTGAAGAACATTTTGTATCAGTTTTAGATCTTTATACATTACAGGTTCAAAGTTATGATTACTTCAAGTTAGGGTTGTTGACTACTCCAAAACTAGGCATGTGAGACTAAAGAAAAGTTTTATGAAAATGCCAGTCTCTTGTTTTTAAAGTTAAGGAAGGTTTGTAGGAATGTGATCATATACATCAGGTCTATTACAGAGCTACAAATCAGATTTGGATGATGAAATTGATGAGGGATTTTGGTTGAGGTACATGTTGGTGCATGGTTGATGCACTTGTTTATGGTACAGGTTGATTATAGGTTGGTGCATGGTTGGATTCACTTGTTTATGGTACAGGTTGATTACAGGTTGATGCATGGTTGATGCACTTTTTTATGGTACAGGTTGGTGCATGGTTAATGCACTTGTTTATGGTACAGGTTGAGGTACAGGTTGATGCATGGTTCAGATTTATTGGTACAAGTTTACAGCGGTATATCTCACAGTTCTATTGTGACAGTGGTTCCATCATTCTACTTCCACTTTAGGGTGGTAGGACGGGGCAAGGACAGGTGGTTGTAGCTGGAAAACATTGGGGGTTGTAGCCTCCTTCTGGTTGTAGCCAAAGAATTAGGGATTTGGAGCTTCCCTCAGGCTGTAGCCTGAGAAACTAGGGGGTTGAAGCCTCCTTCCAGTTGCAGCTAGAAAACAAAGGAAGTTGGTGCTTCCAATGAATGTAATTCTTCAAGACATATAAGAAAAAACATTCCATGGTTTTCTCCCTATTTGGGTTTCCACGTAAAACACTGATGTATTGTGTATGTGTGTGATTGTTTATTTCTTACTGCTCATTATTGGATAACAATTCTACATTGATATAACATTTGAAGAAAAAGGATTATAATTACGCTATTACTGATTCACCCCCCCTCTCAGTAATCCAACACATTAGACATAGACAAAAGAATGATTTCAACTCATAGACATAGACAAAGATAAAAGAGAATCTGACAATAACAATGAAAGAAGATTGAAGGCTTAATATATTAAAGAAAGTGTCTTTTTACAATAACAGTGGATTATAGAACTCAAAATCGAACCCCTTTTTCATCAAATGTTTTGGGCTTTATAGCCCTTTACAAACAGTTTCAAGATCCTAGATTACTGGATCGAATTTTGCCTAAAATAGAAAATCAACAACTGGCCCAAGAAAGTAGGCAAAGATCCTATAAACTAGGTCAATTCAAATTCTCGAATGATCTTTATGTTCTTCATATTTTTTGACAGGTGCAGTGAGCCTTCTGAGGCTGCTAAATCTCATGTGATATGGGAGGAGCCGAACATGACACATGTTAATAGTCAAACGGCTTCATATCCTTGAAAATAGCTAACCATTTTTATCTTTCTGTCTTGTAGAGCACCTCCTAAACCAAAACAAACTCTTGATAAGGATGTCATTAATTATATTCCATCGATTGGAACCATTTCTGAGGCTTTTGGACAAGAAAAACTTGGACCTATTCAAAAACATTATATTTTTCCTTATCAATGCTTTCGGTAGCTAGAGTAGATAGAATTCGGACCAATTAGCTCCCGAAATCTCTGCTTTCGGTGGCTAATGAAAAATCGATATGTTCGCCTAAGCCACTGAAACCTGAGATTATCAAAATTTCAAAAATACCCTTTGTCTTAGCTCAAAAATGCCTTAGGGATGATCTTTTTAGGCTTATGCATCTTGCTCAAATATTATAGGGTTATTGGCTACCTCTGGTTCATTTCACTAAACTGCCACCTCTGCTAGGGCTCAAGAGAAGCATGTGTCTGAGCCTGGTGTTTTGAAGACATAGCTTGTTTCCTCAAACCCCTAACCTTTTTCTTCAAGCCCTGAGCTACTCTCCATAAGTTGTTGTAGTATTTTACAATCTTGTCCTTCTTTTTCTTCTCCTTTATTCTTTCATGGGCTAATATTTCCAAGGATGAGTTTCTTTCTGCAAAGTTATTTGACAGGGTTTCATACCTGGTTTTTATTACCCTTTCTAGCACTTCTTGCTCGGCTAACTTCTTCTTAAGATTTTTGATTTCCTTTAATTTACTCTACTTCACTCGTTTGCTAGATGAGTCATCTACAATTTGTGGCTCTTGTTCTTCTTGAGGTGTAGGTGATGGAAGGTCCTCATAACTTGTTGTGTATATATCCACAAAAACAGAATTTTCACGCCCTGTGGTAAATGAATCCTCTTTCCCTGTTTCAATCTGGTTCTCTTCATCCTCCGAGTCTGTGTAAGGAAGATTAAGAATGTTTTTGTTCACTGGGGATTCTTTGGCCTTTTCTTTTTCACTGTTGAAATTTAATTTCTTCTTAGTTTTGTCAAGATTAGATGAAGGAGAGGGTTGATTAACTGGAGCTGGAGACATAGCTATCCTCCTCCTCTTTCCACTTCTGGGGGTAGAAGACTTTTTAGAATGGGGACTCTTTTTACCTTCTAGCTGAACCTCAGTCTAGAAATCATTCCAGAACAAGAAGTAATTCCACTCTTTTCCTCTTCTTTCCAACAGCTCACAAACAAAACGTTTGATTAGACTATGGTGGGATAATCTACCTGCAAATTGATTAGACTTGGCCTTGACTTGATGAGCCATTTTGGATAAACTTCTATGGAGAAAATAGGACAAATTGAGTGGGTTTCTACCGATCAAATGATTTATAAGTTTAAAATGGTAAATCATCACTCTGTTGTATCGCCCTTCACAAGTTACATAAACCATTATGGCTTTTAATAAATGCTGCCATTTCTCTTCAAGGAAAGACACACGAATGTCTTTCTTCCATATCAAACCCCTGTGTTTTGGTTTCAAATAAGACCTTAATTCAACATTCTTAGTGACAGTAGTTTTAAACCATTTTTCTCCAGTCATGGGAAGCTCTGTCATTCATCTATGAGGGATTCATCTATCTCGAATTCATCCCAGCCTCTTTCCATCGAAATTGAGGGCAAAGGCCTTTGCTACCTGCTGATGCGAACTCTGTAATTTTTTGCAAAAATTATAACACCCTGCATCCCTAAACATTTGACATACCTTCGGGTGTGATTCCAGGTAACTGATGTCGTAGAGATCTTTCCTCAGGGTTGACTCTCCTTTCTTCATTTTCCACAATGTTTCCACACACCTTTGATCGAAGGAACGGATTTCGGGGGAGAGTTACACAGCGTAGAATTAGGGAGAGTCAGCTTAGTTGTGACAGAAATGAGAGAACTAAGGCGAGATTTAGAATGTGGCACTGATTACAAGGGATGCGGCAGAACGGTTGGTGATTTTCTGCAGTCATGGTTGATAACTGTAATGATGGAGGGTGCGTAAGCATATGGCTTGATGATACAGCGATCTAAAAAGATTCACTTATATCATACAGAGATCAGCTTCTGGTCATGAACGGTTCGTTCTCCTATATTTTCGGCGGCTTATTGCAATTATAAAACTTTGAACCCGACGTTTGAAATGTGTGAAAGGACGTGCTGACTCTTTCCCCGCTTCTGTGATTTCGGTGGCTAAAATAGCCATGAATTCCTTTGTTTAAGCTACCGAAAGCTAAGGATTTTGGTGGCTAATGAACAATTGAAATGTTCGCCTAAGCCACCAAAACCTGAGATTTGAATTAGATCAAATAAAAACTAAACAAAAGTGTATTTAAACTTTATTACATGCATAAAGCTTTGAGAAATGAGCTTTAAAAAAAAATATATCTTTTTTTAAAAGACATCCTATCACCTAAAATGAAAAATCTCAATTGATTTATTTGAGGAGATAACACTGGCTCCTATTGGGGGTGAAAGCCTCCATGTGAGGTTTCAAGAACCACAGAACCAATGCCTTTCCTGAAAAACAAAAATTCAAACCTATCTACTAGTGTTTCCATTGGGCATGGAGTTATTTTGCAAAAACAAAAGTTGAAAATAAAAATTACAATGACAAGGCTTTGAAGCCTTAGATAAAATAGAGTTTCAGAAAATGCCCATTGACTGGGCCACCAAACATTTCTTCACCTTCCAGACTTTGCATAATGAAGGTGTTGTTGTGTTGTACTTGAGTTATCATGAAAGGACCAGTCCACAAAGAATCAAACTTGTCGTTCTTGCCTTTATCTTGTCTGAGGGCATCCCATTTCATAACCTAGTCACCAACCTGAAAGTCATCCACCTTTGCTTTTCTGTCAAAATTATCCTTGATCTTCTTTTAATGAGCTTCTGATTTATCCACCATCTATTCTCTGACCTACTGCAACTCTACCAAGTCAAGCATTCTTCTCACCATATCATTTGATTCAGTTTGTTCCTCTTGAAAAAACTTAGCCACTGGTAAAACTAGCTGAATGGGGAAAATGGCATCAGTGCCATAAACCATTTTGAAGGGAGAAGTTCCTATGGATTTCTTGTTAGTTACTTTGTCTGCCCAAAGAGAAAACTTTAGTTTAGAATCCCAACTCTTTTGATTCTCCTCCAATAGCTTTTTGATGATTCTGACTAGACTCTTATTGGACGACTCGGCAAGGCCATTACCTTGAGGGTAGTAGGAAGTAGAGTGTACCAATTGAATGCCCATTAACTCACACATGTCAACCAATGCATCATCTTTGAAAGATGTTGCATTATGTATCACTAGCCATTTTGGGCAACCGAATCTGATCAGGATGTTCTCATAGAGAAACTTCATGACGACCTAATGAGTGGCATTTTTAGTGAGGATTGCCTCTATCCACTTTGTAAAATAGTCAATGGATACCAAGATCCATTTATGTTGACTAATAGATGAAGGATTAATCTCGCCTATGAAATCTAAACCCCACTGCTGAAAAGGACCGTTCACTACAATAGGTCTCAGGGGCAGATATTTTAGTTGTTGTTTTCTTGTGAACTTTGACACTTATCACGAGATTTCACAAAGGCGCACACATCTGAAAAAAAGAAAAGGCCAATAATACCCAGCCCTTAATATTTTATGAGTTGTGGTCTTCCAGTAATGATGGCCTCCGCAAATACTTGAATGAAATTGATGCATGACTTTAGTTGACTCTTCTTTGTCTAAACATCTTAGTAGTAAACCAGTAAGATATTTCCAATACAAAAGATTATTATTAATGCAAAATTTAATTTCTCTGAGTTTAAGGGATCGGGCTTGAGTCATGCTAAGTTCAGGAGAAACCTCCAACTTCTATAAAAAATGAATAATACCTGAATACCACTCACATGAAGACAAATTATCGGCCACCTACTAACTACCATGTTGTTCTTCTGCTGCTACCCCTGTCTGCAAACTTGCTGAACTTTCCCCAATGAAATTTATGTCCAAAAGATCACAGTTCTCTTCTGTTAAATGCTTGGCAAGGCTTTGGCCTTTTACCATATTAGTGGGCTTCACTTCTATGTGAAACTCAATCAGCTTTGTGATCCATTTAGCTCTCTTTCCATCAATATCAGGCTGAGTCAAGACATCCTTCATAGAGGTGGAAGGAACATAGGCAACAACCTTTGCATGGAGGATATAAATTATGAAATATTTTAATGACTTAATGAGAGCATAAGATTGTTTTTCTATAGGATCATACCTTAGTTCAGCATCTTTGAGTGCTTTGCTAAAAAATGCCACCGGGTGATCAAGACTTTCATCATCGTTTTGTAACAAGACTGCTACCACTGTGTCATAGGAAGCAAAAGAGAAAATATAGAAGTTCTTGGTGTAATCCGAATTGATTAGAGTGGGGGATTCCATGATAGCCTATTTGATATCCTGAAATGAACTTCTTGCATTGTCTGTCCATTTTATCTCAGATCCCTTTTTTAGCATAGAGGTTATGTGTTTCACTAACTCAGCGAAATTAGGAATGAATCTTCTGACAAAATTTATCTTACCGAGTAGAGATTGGATATCCTTCTTTGACCTTGGTCTGGACAACCTTTGAATTGCTTCCACCTGAGCTGGATCAATTTCCACTCCTTCTACTGAAACAATGTGGCCTAGGAGCTTACCCTTCTTGAGAGAAAATTTAGATTTTTTGGGGTTCAGCGAAATCCTGAACTGTCTGCATTTCAAAAATACTCTTTTCAGATGCTTCATATGCTCTTCATGACTGCTAGAATAAACTGTGATATCATCAAGATAGATGAGGACAAACTTGTCCTTCTCTCCCACAAAAGCTATGTCCATGGCCCTCTGAAAAGTGGTGTCGGCATTCATTAGCTCGAATGGCATCTTGGCGTACATGAAGGTACCCCAAAGAGTAGTAAAGGTAGTTTTTTCTTGGTCATCAGGATGTACAGAAACCTAGTTATAGCCTGAGAAGCCATCTAGGAAAGACATGATAGTGGCCCTTGAAATTATTTGTTACAAGTGTTCCATATTGGGTAGGGGATAGTTGTCTTTCTTTGAGAATTTATTTAGGTTTCTAAAATCAACGCATAACCTGATCTCACCATTTTTCTTTCTCACTATTACTAGATTTGCAATCCAGTTAGAGTATCTTAATGGAATTATGATTTTGGCATCAAGGAGCTTTTTGATTTCTTTTTCAATTATAGGAAATAGGAGAGGACTGATAGGTCTCAGTTTCTGTTTGAAAGGGATGGTGTCTCTCTCAAGGGGAATCTTATGTTGAATGACCTCAGGATCATAGGTTTTTAGATCATTGTATTTCCAGGAAAAAACATCAGCAAATTCCTTCATAATATTGCAATATTCAGACCTTTGATCAGCAGTTAATTCAGCAGACAGATTTATGAATTTAGGATGATTTTGGCTTCCTATAGTGTGCTCATGGACAGCATGATCCTTCTCCTTCTTATCAGATTTGTAGGGGACATCATTTTGGTCAACAAGCTTCTCAAGAGGCACCAAACCCTGAGGTATATAATTGTTGGGCAGTTGAACGATATCATGTTGACCCATTTTTCATTTTAGCTTAGGCTTCTTGGATTCCTCTACATTTTGGTTTTCCTGGTCAATATGCATATCAGAAAATTCATCTACCACCTGGAGAAATCTACTAAGATCATCATCATCTTCAAAGGTTTTTCAATATTTGATATTGTCGGGCAGGGATGGTCTATATTTGACTTGGATTTCATAATTCAGGCTAGGAAGCATGGGAGGAATGAACATATTGGCTGAGATAGCAAGGGAATCAACAATATGATTCATAGCTCTGGGTATATAAGGAATATCAAAAATGGAAAAAGAGTCCCTGATTTTCCATACCTCATCCCTGTAGGCTTTCAACCTGACATGTTTTTCTTGGAAAGTACTATTCACTTGTTGTATGATGAGATCCGCATCTCCAAACACTTTTAGTCCTTTGATTCCCATCTCCTTGGCAGAATTTAATCCCAATAGAAAAGCCTCATACTATGCTATATTGTTAGTAGTTTTGAAATCAAGTTTAAAAGACAAATGAATAGCCTCTTTTGAAGGAGAAATCAAAACTACACCTGCAACTGTTGATTCTTTGGTATTGGCACCATCAATAAACATGCTACACACAGGAATACTCTCTCCATCAGTCTACTGATAAGAAGGCCTTGTGAGATGAAAAGGAGCTGGCTGAGAATCATTTATTTGCAGGATGCATGATCTGAAGTCTGTGTTTAATGCATAGATGGGATGGTTTACAGAATTCTCCCCATCACTAATGATGTAGGCAAGATGATTTTCTCTATAAATTCTCTTTAGCTCTCCTCCAAACATCGGGACTGTGGCATACGAAAGATCCATCTACAAAGTACCTCCTAGCATTTTTCTCCATGAATGTGGCAAGAGGAGATTGAACTTGGGTGGGATATCAGCCACTACAACATCCATTACCATGCTTCTCATTGGCAGTTGGGCAAGGTTTATGACAAGGTCTTTTATGAGGCCAAGGCATCTGACTTTCCTAGAGTCGAAAGAGAAGAGATCATGGTAAGGTTTTGTGATTTCAACCCCAAGTTCATCCATCACTGCTTTAAGCATAAGATAGTGTGATGCTCCTGAGTCAAGCAAGAAGTTGTGAAGGATCTTGTCATGGATATTTAGGGATATGTAGAAGGGTGGACAAGAGTCATCTCGATCTTCTTCCATAGGTCCTATAGTCATTGTGGGCTTGTCATCTTGAAGGTTTACGTAATCAGCAGCTAGAGGAGTCTTTAGTTGAAGGGACTTTAGGATAGCAGACTTGAATATGTCATTCTTCATAATTTCATTCAACGGCATAGGTATTTTCACCTTCTGAATTTCTGATTCGAAATTAAATGAATATGATATTTTATCGGAAGGTTTTACCTCATTAGAAGGAGATCTGAGGGAGACTTGTTCTTTATCTTGGGGCTACAATTACTTCTGTTGTTGTTTTGCAGGAGTGGAGGTATGCTTTGCAGGAGCAGGAGGTTGCTTGGCAGCAACATCTTTCTTTTTTCCGGGAGCAGCAAGCAATGGCTTTGGAGTGACAGTCTTAGATCTTAAATTGTAACCTGGCTGATCATCTGTCTGATAAAAAGATTCTTCAATTCTTGCCTCATGAATCTGCTCATCCATCTGGGCCTCCTCATAATCTGTTTGTGTCAAGAAGGAGGAATCATTTTCATCCCCAAAGCAATTGATGTCATCTTCTTCTTCAACTTCATCATGAGATAGCTCATGTTCTTTATCTAGCACTGCATTTTGGAAGGGGGGCCTGATCCTTTGGTCTTCAACTACATTCTTGTCTCTCTGAAGGATCTGGACCTGTTGGTTGTTCCTTCTGTAAGGGAATGCATTGGGATTCCTAGGAGCATAGGCATTAGGCTCTTTACTTCTTGTTGGTTGCTGACTCCAAATTTTCAGTTTTGACATTTCTGAGGTCAAGTTGTCCAACATCTTGGCCATCTTTTCCATTTTGGTATTTGAAGAAGAAGGACTATCAACAGACGACTTCTTTCTCTCAAATTTTCCTTTAAGTTTCTGAGATGCCATAATGTTAGATTCAACCTCAAGAGCAGCATATTTCATTAAAGAGAGTGTGGCTAACCTTCTTTCTCTAAGTATTAAGAAAAATTCTGGATCAAAAGAGGAAGAAAAAGTAATCTTTGTTGATGCATCAGTTGGCTTGATCTCTGCAGGAATCTTGCCAAACATATTATTGAATCTTTTGGTGAAGTCTGAGACAGACTCCCCATTTTCTCTTCTTAGATTTCCGAATTCAGTGATGTAATACAAGAGATCTCTTATTTCTCCCCAATGTTTCAAAAACACCTCATCTAACTACTCAATGCCTGCCACTGAATTTGCTGGCAGTTCCTTGAACCACTTCCTGGCTTGACCATCCAAGCTCTGCACAAAAATTCTAGTCCAAACATCTTCCTCTGAAATGTTAATATTTGCAGCATAAGAATAGAAAGATTTTATATGTTCTTTAGCAGTATAATCCCCAGATCTAGTTGTTCGCATTCAAATGGTCACCAGGTGAGAAAATAGAGAGCGCCTGCATACCCTGTTGGGTCTAGCAGGGCAGAACAGCTATGGAGCATAGGGTTAGAGAAACAAAACAAACTACAAGCTAATATCAACTGAAAACAAAAATCACTGCGAAAATAAACAAAAAACATCAAACACAAAACACAGGGGTCACCAATGGTTTCAGGCTGGTGTATTAATGAAACCGGAGCACGTTGAAGGAAGAGACCAGAGGTTCCTTCTCCCCCCAACGGAAGGCTCTTTGGGGCCCTCACACAATTTGCTTTCCTTACAAATGAGATGAACTGCACATAGCAGTGAAAGAACTCTCGGTGATGCAGTTGATGGGTTGTTGTTAAAGGATGAGCCCTTAACCATCTGAACAGCATAACAGTGCTTAGAATTCTTTTCCAAAACAGTGTATCCTCACGGAATTTTATAGCAGCTCCTCGGGCGGTCACGTAACCTTCTCAAAGTGTGAACAGGGACCCTTTTAGGGTTTATTTAGGTCATTAACCCGCCGATTTTGCGGATCCGGCTCTGATTTGAGAGTCAAATCAACTTGGGAGTCGGTCCGTCAGTGGTTGCGAGGCCGACCTATTCAATTAATGCGTCGTATTAGCAGGCGCGTGGGTTTTTATGCTGACAGCCGCGCGTCGAGCGCGCATGCGCGCAAATCACATTTTTGTCCTACGCCTGCGCGCGCGCACCAAACTGCTGTAAAGCGGCCTTCAATTTTTGGTTACTTTGTATAGTTTTTGGCCCTTCTGGAGTGCTGTGAAATTAATTCAGTGCCATGAATGACTTCATCGTTGTTTTGATGATGCGGAGTTCTTGTTGCCATGTGCAGACGAAATTTCAGTGATAACAGATGCCCCCTGATGGATGAGGTTAGGAGCATACGTATAGCTGAAATCCATCAATGTTTCTTCTACTGAGAATGTTGTTGTAAGGGAAAGCAAGAGTGGGACCGTTCGGAGCGA
>ML778095.1:942686-968154 GCA_009831015.1 Picea engelmannii | reverse complement strand
CCACGTGGCGAAAAGCAAATAAGGGAAAAATGATTTTTATCCACCTAAGTGCCTATGTTTGTCTGACTATCCCCTTTATAAGTTGAGGGGTCTAAGTGGTGCAGTATTTAGAGCATGCATAACATCATTCTTGAGAAGGAAACAGACTTTCCCCACATCCAAAACCTTACAATGAAAAATTTAGTTCCAATGCGCAGCCTTTAGTATAGATAGAGGCATGTGTGGCGCCTGCGCGCGGACCGTACTAAGAACCAAAGCGCATGCACACGTCTGTGGGGTGGAATACCCATGCGCTTGTGATAAGTTACCGAGAAAGAAACTCCGAATGAATTTCTCTCGATTCTCCTGTGAATCGACTGGTTAGTAGGTCGGCGGAGGCCGGTTTGTGTCCCTGCAACTTAATAAAACCAAAAGGAAAGCAAAATAAACCCAAATGAGGGAGGATTTGATACCTAACTCCCCAGTGGAGTCGCCAGTCTGTTCGCATTCAAATGGTCACCAGGTGAGCAAATAGAGAGCGCTTGCATACCCTGTTGGGTCTAGCAGGGCAGAACATCTATGGAGCATAGGGTTAGAGAAACAAAACAAACTACAAGCTAATATCAACTGAAAACAAAAATCACTGCGAAAATAAACAAAAAACATCAAACACAAAACACAGGGGTCACCAATGGTTTCAGGCTGGTGTATTAATGAAACCGGAGCACGCTGAAGGAAGAGACCAGAGGTTCCTTCTCCCCCCAACGGAAGGCTCTTTGGGGCCCTCACACAATTTGCTTTCCTTACAAATGAGATGAACTGCACATAGCAGTGAAAGAACTCTCGGTGATGCAGATGATGGGTTGTTGTTAAAGGATGATCCCTTAACCATTTGAATAGCATAACAGTGCTTAGAATTCCTTGCCAAAACAGTGTATCCTCACGGCCTTTTATAGCAGCTCCTCGGGCGGTCACGTAACCTTCTCAAAGTGTGAACAGGGACCCTTTTAGGGTTTATTTAGGTCATTAACCCGCCGATTTTGCGGATCCGGCTCTGATTTGAGAGTCAAATCAACTTGGGAGTCGGTCCATCAGCGGTTGGGAGGCCGACCTATTCAATTAATGCGTCGTATTAGCAGGCGCGTGGGTTTTTATGCTGACAGCCGCGCGTCGAGCGCGCATGCGCGCAAATCACATTTTTGTCCTGCGCCTGCGCGCGCGCACCAAACTGTTGTAAAGCGCCCTTCAATTTTTGGTTACTTTGTATAGTTTTTGGCCCTTGAGTGCTGTGAAATTAATTCAGTGCCATGAATGACTTCATCGTTGTTTTGATGATGCGGAGTTCTTGTCGCCATGTGTAGACGAAATTTCAGTGATAACACTAGTAAACTTTGCAATATATTTATGATAATCTCTTGTTGTAATGGATGATAAGGGATTGGGAAACACAAGAGGGGAATACCTATTGGCTAATATTTGTTCCATTTTTGTCAAAGGGGAAGCCATGGCAATATTGGGGGTTGATGCAAAGGAAGAAGTTTCTATAGATGATGGTTGAGATGGGATAGGTGGGACTATGGAAAATGGTGGTCTTACTTCACTAAGGAATGAAGGAGAAGCATTGGTAGGATGACTACCCTGGAATGTGTTTCCTGAATAAGGTGGAAAGTAAGAAGCTCTGTAAAACTGACCGAGTAGTAAGGCCAAGTTTTCTTCACCCTTAGAGGAAATATCTTGTAAAATATCTTCAAGAACAGGAAGATTGGTATGAGTATGGAAAAAACTCTTTATAGGCTTAGTTGGTGAAGAATTCAAAGAAGAGGAAGAGTCCTCTTCTTGGAGAGATTCTACAACTTCTTCTCTTAAGTTGGATATAGTAACATGCTCAGAAATAGAATCTATAACATCAGAGGAAATTGAAGGCTCGTCACCCTTCAAGCTATCTGACACAATTTCAATTTTCTGAGAACTAGAAGTTTAAGCAGAAGGGGATTCGACAAGAGGTTCTCTAGATACAAAAGAAGAAGTGTTTCTTGAAATACCTGGTTTAGATGCTCTTGCAGATCCGAAAGTTTATCTTTGCAATTCTTTTCCACTTCTGATGATCTTCTCAGGATCTAGAACTAGTGTTGCCAGTGGTCTTTCTTGGTTTTCCCTAGTATGATCCCTTCTCGGAGCCACTTCATTCCAATGGAGTTTCCAGATAGATGGTTACAACCGAAAATGTGTCCAAACTTTGTCTATCATCAAAGTTGGATCTTTTCATCTCCCAAGGAAGCTGAGCTTCAATCTCCTCTCCCCGGCAATGGCACCAATTTGTTATCACTCAAGGAAACTCTCCTAGGATGTATCTCAGAGATGCCTAGTAACTTAACCTTTTGTAACTATTTTCTCAATAATGGGTGTGGGTTTGGATCAATATGAATATCTTAAATCACTAGATTGTATCTTCAATACAGTCTAGCTATATTCGTGCAATACAAGGCCTTCAAGAGCCATTATCAAATAGGTTTGTAAATCAAATGGATAAGAAAACCAATCAATTAACCAGAACATACATAGGCAATATATATGATGGGTCAACAAACTAGCAAAGGATGCTTATGATTCTTGCTTAACAATCAAAAGTAAGATGACAATTACCATGGGACCATTAAACATAGATAAAAGAATGATTTCAACTCATACACATAGACAAAGATAAAAGAGAGTCTGAAAATAACAAGGAAAGAAGCTTGTAGGCTTAATATATTAAAGAAAGTGTCTTTTTACAATAACAGTGGATTGTAGAACTCAAAATCAAACCCCTTGTTCATCAAATTTTTTGGGCTTTATAGCCCTTTACAAATAGTTTCAAGATCCTAGATTACTAGATCGAATTTTGCCTAAAATAGAAAATCAATAACTGGCCCAAGAAAGTAGGTAAAGATCCTATAAACTAGGTCAATTCAAATTCTCGAATGATATTTATGTTCTTCATATTTTTTGACAGGTGTAGTGAGCCTTCCGAGGCTGTTGGATCTCATGTGATATGGGAGGAGTCGAACATGACACATGTTAATAGTCAAACAGCTTCATATCCTTGAAAATAGCTAACCATTTTTATCTTTTTGTCTTGTAGAGCACCTCCTAAACCAAAGAAAACTCTTGATAAGGATGTCATTAATTATCTTCCATCGATTGGAACCATTTCTGAGGCTTTTGGACAAAGAAAACTTGGACCTATGCAAAAACATTATCTTTCTGCCTTATCAGTGCTTTTGGTAGCTAGAGTAGATAGAATTCGTACCAATTAGCTACCGAAAGCTCTTCTTTCGGTGGCTGATGAACAATCGATATGTTCGCCTAAGCCACCGAAACCTGAGATTATCAACATTTCAAAAATACCCTTTGTCTTAGCTCAAAAATGCCTTAGGACTAATCTTTTTAGGCTTCTGCATCTTGCTCAGAAATTGTACGGTTATTGGCTGCCTCTAGTTCATTGCACTGAACTGCCACCTTTGCTAGGGTCTCAAGAGAAGCATGTGTCTGAGCCTGGTGTTTTGAAGACATAGCTTGTTTCCTCAAACCCTTGACCTTTTTCTTCAAGACCTGAGCTACTCTCCATAAGTTGTTGTAGTATTTTACAATCTTGTCCTTCTTTTTCTTCTCCTTTATGCTTTCATGGGCTAATATTTCCAAGGATGAGTTGTTTTCTACAAATTTCTTTGACAGGGTTTCATACCTGGTTTTTATTACCCTTTCTAGCACTTCTTTCTCGGCTAACTTATTCTTAAGATTTTTTATTTCCTTTGATTTAATCTACTTCACTCATTTCCTAGATGAGGCATGTACAATTTGTGGTTCTTGTTCTTCTTGAGGTGTAGGTGATGGAAGGTCCTCATAACTTATTGTGTATATATCCACAAAAATAGAATTTTCACTCCCTGTGGTAACTAAATCTTAGTGCCCTGTTTCAATCTGGTGCTCTTCATCCTCCGAGTCTGTGTAAGGAAGATTAAGAATGTTTTTGTTCACTGGGGATTCTTTGGCCTTTTCGTTTTCACCGTTGAAATTTAATTTCTTCTTAGTTTTGTCAAGATTAGAGGAAGGAGAGGGTTGATTAACTGGAGCTGGAGAGATAGCTCTCCTCCTCCTCTTTCCACTTCTAGAAGTAGAAGACTTTTTGGAATGAGGACTCTTTCTACTTTATGGTTGAACCTCAGTCTGGAAATCATTCCAGAACAAGAAGTAATTCCACTCTTTTCCTCTTCTTTGCAACAACTCACAAACCAAAAGTTTGATCAGACTATGGTGGGATAATCTACCCGCAACTTTATTAGGCTTTGCCTTGACTTGATGAGCCATTTTGGATAAACTTCTGTGGAGAAAATAGGGCAGATTGAGTGGGTTTCTACTGATCAAATGATTTATAAGTTTAAAATGGTAAATCATCACTCTGTTGTATTTCCCTTCACAAGTTACATAAACCATTATGGATTTTAACAAATGCTGCCATTTCTCTTCAAGGAAAGACACACGAATGTCTTTCTTCCATATCAAACCCATGTGTTCTGGTTTCAAATAAGACCTTAATTCAACATTCTTAGTGATATTAGTTTTAAACCATTTTTCTCCAGTCATGGGAAGCTCTGTCACTTCAGTTATGAGGGCTTCATCTATCTCGAATTCATCCTGGCCTATGATTTCTTTATTTCTATCAAAATTGAGCGCAAAGGCCTCTGCCACCTGCTGATGAGAACTCTGTAATTTTTTGCAAAAATTATAACACCCTGCATCCCTGGACATTTGACATACCTTCGGGTGTGATTCTAGGTAACTGATGTCGTCGAGCTCTTTCCTCAGGGTTGACGCTCCTTTCTTCATTTGCCACAATGTTTCCACACACCTGTGATCGAAGGAATGGATTTCGGGGGAGATTTACACAGCGTAGAATTAGGGAGAGTCGGCTCGGTTGTGACAAAAATGAGAGAACTGAGGTGAGATTTAGAACATGGCACTAATTACAAGGGATGTGGCAGAACGGTTGGTGATTTGATGTAGTCATAGTTGATAACTATAATGATGGAGGGTATGTAAGCATATGGCTTGATGATACAGCGATCTGAAAAGATTCGCTTATATCATACAGAGATCAGCTTCTGGTTGTGAATGGTTCATTCTCTTGTCTTTTCAGCGGCTTATTGCAATTATAAAACTTTGAACCCGACAGTTGAAACGTGTGAAAGGACGTGTTGACTCTTTCCCCACTTTTTTGATTTCGGTGTCTAAAATAGCCCTGAATTCCTTTGTTTAAGCTATCGAAAGCTAAGGCTTTCGGTGGCTAATGAACAATCGAAATGTTCACCTAAGCCACCAAAACCTAATATTTGAATTAGATCAAATAAAAACCAAACAAAAGTTTATTTAAACTTTATTACATGCATAAATCTTTGAGAAATGAGCTTTAAAAAAAAAAAATTAAAAGTACCTTTTTTTAAAAGACATCCTATCACCTAAAATGAAAAATCTCAATTGATTTATTTGAGGAGATAACATATTCCTTAACAGCATGTTTATAATGATTCATTAAATCAATAAACACTCAATATGCAACAACAATCTTACATGGCTTCTAGATTTTTCTATATCAAGACACATTTCTACACTGTCATTTGCCTAATAGTCTCACATTGAACTAGAATGTCCACCACAATGAGTGTCCATCTATTTGTTTTATATATCATTGTCCACATATGCAAATATGTTTTCCACATAAGACAAATCATATTTGACTTGGTGAACCCACTGCTTTAGCACAAATTGTAACATATGTCATTTCCCATGGCTTCCAAAAAAATAGGCCACTCTCACTAGAGATCCCTAGTCAACCTAGCTCTAATACCATATTTAAATTACAAGCATAATGAGAGAATTGAAAGGATAAATCTAATCATTCTATGATTTGGACTTCTTCCGACGATCATGACTAGAATCTAACTATAGAAGAACTATTGAATTGCAATTTTTCATTATTTGAATTGCATTTTTCATTGCAAAAATGGATTCAGCACCCTCAAAAACCCCTATTGCACCCAGATTGTGAAATATCAACATTTGATATCTACAATTCCAACAATTCTTCTAAATTTTTAGCCCGATTTTGAGCAAAAATGGTCGAAAAATTATGACTGGAAAAGGTCTAAATTGTAGCATGTTTAGACTATGATCACATGGACAAGAGATTTACCCTTGAAACCCTTCACTAGGAAAACTAGCATCAAAGATATATCTTCATTCTCCTTGACCAATCCAGCCAAGTATGGTCACTTGAGGCATTTTACAATGGAGTGTGCCACGCCTTTAAATAGGCTCCATCACAACAATACTATGGGAAAATATCATGGGGCGTCTAATACCATGAGCATGTAAACTACCTATGGTAAACCCATCATTAATCCACCCTTAATCAAAAAAACTAACTCAATATTAACCTAATACTATAAACTTATTAACTTGTAGACTAATCTTTCAAAATCCATCTTGGTAAAGTAATTTGCATGCTACAACTAATTTAACAAGTCATTGATCTAAGTAAAAGGGTGTCAATTTTTTAGAGTGGTCTTGTTTAGAGATTTATAATCAATGCACATTCTCCAAGTCCCGTCCTTCTTTGGCACCAAAATGGCCAAGGAATTGCATGGTGATGTACTTGTGCTTATGACTCCTTGCTCCAATAATTATTTTAATTTCTTCTTGTTGGGATTGCGATTTGGTTAAATTAATGATGATGATTAGATCCTTTTTGTTCAGTATTATGTGTGTATTTTACTATTTTGAAGAAGTTTTGAAGGATTCTTATACCAAATCGCCATAACTTATACCAAGTATGTATAATTGGAGTTTTGTGATGGTTTCAAGTTTAATTTAGCATGATTTAATGATTCCAAGGAGCTAACGCACAATCTATGTGTCACAGGGCCAAATCGCATGGCATTTTCCAGCAGCTCATCCGGTACTCCATCCGACACTGCATCTAGTACTCCATCTGGCACTGCGTCCGCCACTCCATCCTGCACTAAAATTGTGGGCGAGTTGGCGGTTGTTATATCGGTGGCATGTGATGGGAAAATCAGCGACATGGGTTTTTCTCGTTCTCATGGTCTCCAGCTACTGATCTTCTGACAACTTGGATTGGGTTGTTATGTTGAACGTTAATTGGCTCGCTTGGTTTCTAGAAGCCACCGATGGTTAAAATGCATTTAGTGTAATTTATTGTTTTTAGAGGAGGTTGACCCTTCCAGTGGTCGACCTCTCGACTTGTAACCTCTATAAATACCACAGCAGTGGTCAGACAAATAGAAAAATGATAGTTAAGTTCAAAATTGTGAAGCTAGCATTGTTTTTGTTGTTTCAAGACATTTTCCATAGACTTGTGTAAAACTGTGTTTTTAATTTAAAATTTTGAAATCGTGTTGCTTGAGCTCGTGATTCATTGTTGAGGAGTATCCATGACCTACTGGGGGGCCCACCAGTGGTCTGGGTGAATATTTAGTTAGTTAGCTTGTGAATTCGAGTAGTGTAATTGTTATTTCTTTTATTTTCATGTACATGTGCTTTTATCATTTTTACTTGTTGTGTTTACTGTTCATATCTTAATTGTTCAATTTCCTTTTTGCAGGTTGCTTATGAAGGATAGTATTAATATGTCGTGTCTTTGTAATTAAATAGGAAATAGATTAAGCTTAAGCCACTAACCTGGTGTATGATTAAATAATAGTTATAATTTTTGTATGCTGAAATAGAATAGTTAGAAGTTAAAACAGATTTAAAGCAGAGTATTGAGTTAATGGTTTCTTTGACAAGGTTTCGATGGATGATTAGTTGTTAGCTTTGCTTTTAGTTCTCAGTTTGCTTATCTAGTTTGCTCAATTAGTTTGCTTATTAATTCTCTTGTCATATGTTGAAATAGAAATAGGATTTGAATTATGTTTTTATGAGTATTTCAATTTGTCATTTGAATTGTTAATAGTAGTGTTAGTTTAGTTTATTTCATGCAATTTCTATTCTAGATCTAGATTGCAATTTTAATTTGAAGTTTGCTTTTGAGTTTAGTTTTTAGTTATAAATCTCCAGTAGTGTGAATTTTTGTACATTAGCATAGGAGTACATTTGAATTCAGTAGAATAGTGTTTCTTTTATTGATTGTTGATTAATGCATGAATTGAAGAATCACATGGATTTTCAGGGTAGTTGATGTTTCTTCTATAATGGCCAAGTTCTCACTAGATTGCTTGCTTCATACCTTTCACTTTGCTATAGAAGTTAATATTGATTTTATCCCTCTTGAGTTATCATTAATTGTTAAATGACATCCTGATATCATAAGACACCAAAGACATAATCATCAACACTATATTTGAAGTTTTCTTGCTATTGTAGATTAGAGAATAGTTTTCTTGTTATTGTAGATTAAAAAGTAGTTGTTGATTAATCTTTGAATATTGTCATGATGTTTTTAATTTAATAGATTAAGATTTCCTTTGGTAGATTAGAAGTAATTATGAAGTTTATCTTAAGAATAGAGTTCACTTGCTCATTAATTTAATTAGTTACTTGTTGAGTAATTTTGATTAGTTTACTTTCTACAGAAGTTTCCATAGGTTAGTTTGAATATGGTAGTTGCTTGCTTGTTTACTTGCTTTAATAGGGTAGTTGTTTGCTTGTTTATTTTCTTACTTCTTGTTTCTCATTGAATTTGAATAGATTAATTAGATTAGTTTGTTGTTGTTATTGATTAAGTTAAATAGATGGCTTGCTTTTTCTCATTAGTTTGATTAAGATAACTTGTTCATTTTAGGGTTTTCATTTTCTTTCTTAGGACAATCCATCGATCCATTGTTCAAAAGTTGCTTAGGGTAAATAGTTTAAGTTCCTTGATAGGGTTTGCTCATTGATAGTATTTTCTTAAGTATATTAGCCCTTAGATAGACCGTTTCCTTAGTTAAACTATACTACCTCTAGCCTTTCTGCCTTGGCACATATAGTGCTACAACTCTAAGTTTACTTATCACGGGTTGACAATTTAATTGAGGGTTTTTAGTGCATATAGAACACCCATAATTTTTGGTGCCATTGTCGGGGAGTTGTCTCAAGGTAGGAAATAATTAGGAGATATATCATTTCTAAACCTTAGCATTAGTTTGGTGGTGGGGGGAATTTAAGACGAGAGGTAAGAACCTACACATCTTCTATAGCAAGTTCCCCCAAACCCAATGGTAGTTTTTGTTTTTTTTTTTGTTTTCTTTCATGAACAAACCTAGAGACCCAAAAGGTAGATACATTAAATCTAAATCATACCTTTCAACCAAGGTTCCTTCTGACCTTTTTGGGGGAAGGAACGTTCCACTCATAAACTCCGCAGATCGATACTGGAAAAACAAGAACTAGCTCAACCCAAAGAGCTAAAGTAGACTCTGAAGAGACTAAGACAGGGAGCACTATAAAATAGAAAATTGAAGCATCAGTCATAGTAGGACAAGAGGCAAGGCCACTCGATCCCTCCACAGAACCAAACAATACAACCTTTGTTTTCTTACCACCATCAGGAGATCCTAATTTAGAAGATATCATAGACCCTGAACAGGTGAATACTTTGTTTGGTAGTTCATCCAATATAATTGTCTCTCAAATTGATATAGAAACTTTGGCACCCATAACCTCAACCGGCTCGAGTAGAGTCCCAAACATCCAAACAATTGGAAGACCTTCCCATCAGAGGGATACCTTTCCTAGTGTTAGCACTCTGTAATTTTCCCAAGGTTGTAAGGCAGTCACAGAGGCAACATCAAAACCACTTCGAGTCTTGGATCTAGCCCTCCAAGACTCAGAGAGGGATCTCTCTATCTGATATAACTTTGTTTTAATAGGTATCAGGCTAGTTATGAAAGTATGGGGTTGGGGTTTTTGAAAATATTTAGATGAGGATGTGGTTGACGAGTTTTTCAGATCACCATTGGGCTATGGGGTTGGTTTATAAGACAATTATCAAATCAAATCTAGAGGTAAATGTCTCCACAGGGCAAGATAGTAACAACTGTTGGATCGAATCAATTTTAAAAGGTGTCGATTTGAGGAAGAAAGGGGAAGGAAAAACTGAGAAAATGAGCAGTTAAGAATTCATAGACTGAGTTTTAGAGGAAAACATAAAGATTATTGAAAAATTTGGACAAAGAGTATGCACACATAAATTCTTCTCCATTAACTGTTTTTCAACAATAAGAAACGCAAATGCTTGAATGATAACAGAAAGATAATCAAAAATAGACAAGGGGCACACCACCAACACTACTACACGAGAATCCTATAAATCATTTCCTCCATCACTGATTTGTCATTCCAAAATTACAAAGAAACCTCATGAAATAACAAGGCCCACAGTACAGCCAAAAAGGGCAAAAATATGTCCACAGGTCGAACCCTTTTACATTAAAATCATCTGAATAAATCAGATAGATCATCCCAATAAGTTTCGGAAGTCGGTTTAACTGCCTCGGCCAAAAATAGCCACCACTCCCACAAAATTTGGAGCTTTCTGCCATGAAAGACGGATCGGTTTTCTGCGAAAAAGGGGTCCGAACAGACGTGTTTTTCTCTTGAACGATGACACCTGGGAGAAAACTGAAGGATTTTATTGTAGATGGGCATGTGTTGGACAAAAACATCCTTCGGTTTCACCAAATTCATTCTCAGCTGGCTGTAACAGCTCTTGCAAGATCGGGACTGTAACGGAAAATTGAAAATATGGAAAAATATGCCTCGAAGATGTCTTCGATTCTCCCTACTCGTAACTCTGTTGCAAAAACTGAGAGAGGTTTCTATTCTTCAGCCCGTTCTGAGAAAAAACCTCTCTCGGATTTTTAAAATCCATCTTCGTTTGCCCAAAAATTGATCTAAAAAAGGACGTGGTAAACCAGGCAAAAATTAGGCAAAAATGGGAAAAGTGGTTTTTTTGGTGAAAAGCGATATTCCGGACCCCCCCCCCCCCCCCCCCCTCGTTAAATTCCGGAAGGTGAGGGGGGGTTCGGAATTTTTATTATCCGTTGATTTAGAAGTATGGCATAGTGGATGGGGGCGCTGGTTGTTAAATGTGAGCGGGAGTTTTGGGTGTGCGTTGAGTGGAGTGTGACGTGAGGGGGTTGAGTGGAGTGTTGAGTGGAGTGTGACGTGAGGGGGTTGAGTGGAGGGTGACGTGAGGTAGGTGGGGTATGGGTAGACTTAGGATAGTTTAATTGTTATGTTTTTGTTTTAATTTTTGTTTTTTGGTTTATTAATATTTGTTTTGTATTTAAGATATTTTATGTTATTACACGTTTTATTGTTTTTTTATTTCATGCTTTGTTTATTAATTTATGTTTTGTGTTTTTATTTAGTTATTTTATATTTGTTTTTGTTTATATATATTTTGTTTTTTATATTTTATGTTGTATAGTTTGTTTTTTGTTTTATTATGTTATTTAATGTTTTAATATATATGTTTTTATATAGTTTTTGTATTTTTCTTTTTATTTAATTTTTAACTAATCCTAATTACTAACCTAGTTACAAACTTAGATTTTTAACTTAATTAATAATTAACTAATTAATAATTAATTAATTATTTAACTAGTTGTTTATTAATTAATTTAACCTATACTAACTATACTAACATTATCAGTTAATCTAACTACTTTTATGGTTATTTTGTTCATCCTAAGTTTGATTATTCATGGATGGGTGACGGGCGAGAGGTAGTCAATGGTGCCACAGGACAAGGGAGTGAGGGCGCAACGTGTATGAAGGATGCAGAAGGGTGATGGGGATTGAGTGAAAAGAATGGAGGGAGGAAACGGGATCAACCGAGCCAGACTTCGTCATCACAAGAGAAACGCCAAATCAACAGTCGAAGAATCGAGTGGCCTATAATTATAGGACCCCAACATAGGCTCCACCTGGGGATGGCAGCTTCTTTCAGGAGGTGTCAAGAACCACAGACATGTGAATCATGCAGACCGGTGCTTTATCCATTGGGTTGATCCCAAAATCTTATTCTGCAACCTGTACCTATTTTGATTTTGCAACTGAAACCAAATAAAATGAACACTGCTGAAAAAGAGATGCTCAGGATGATGAGATTATTCACATTCTCCTACCTACCCTACTGCAATCATTGTTCAGCTAGGTAATGGAAAAATGCCAATGGAGCCAATCCAGCAGTTGATTTAGTGGCTCTGTTCTTTCACTGTCTGTGATGAAACTCATAAATAAGTCTATTACTCGTGCTTGAGAGTAATTTCCAACCTTCTTTCCCTTACTTAAGCTTTGGTAAACCCGAACAATAGGAAAAACACTGGCAATGGAAAAATATCCTGTGTTAAAAAATTTCTCCATATATGTATTTACAGGATCAATATAGGTTAGGCCCATCTTTTGATTTTCAACTTCAAACAACTCAGCATCAAGACTCGATTTTTCACCTATACATTCTGTGTCTTTCAACACTTCCTCATATGACTGTGGATGCTCTGATGGTTTGTGAAATGATGCCTCTTCTACAAAAGAAAAATAAGCTAACTGCCTGATCATGTCAATATCATAACAGCGTTTTATCCCATATCTGGATGATGAAGGAAAACTTTGACCACACAGACCATCCAACCGATCAGCTATTGGATCCTGAAAAGACTGACAAGACTGCTGCATTGATTCAAATGATATTTCCTGGCCTTTTATGTATTTATCCTTCAACTCTTGTTCAAGAGTCTCCTTCAACATTTGAAATGAATTAAAGCTCAATGGTACAGAGTTATTTTGAATTAACTCACAGTTTGTCTCAGGCTTTAAGCTTTCATTTGGAATTTGAAAATCAGAGTAGGTAAAGTGTTGCGATTCTGGGTTTAGGATAGCCTCCATATCCTTAATGGAATCATCAACTGATTGATCAGAGGAATTTCTGTCTTCACTATTTACAACTGACCTAGGGTTTCTTTTCAGAACTTGAAAAGATGAGAAACATAAGGGCAAAGTGTCTTCACTTACTCTGAGATTTTCTGTCTCTTCCTCATCGCTGTCATGACTGTTGTGCGAGGGCTGATTGTCACATCTGAACTGTAAATGATCTCCTTCCTGCCAATGACATGTTGTTGATTTATCTGAATATTTGACCTCTATTTCAGCTTCATGATCATCATCATATTGGTCACACTTGGGTAAATCATCCATGGATGAAATGCCATTGAACATGCATATCATGTCAGCTGGTTGTTCCTCTGTCGGTTGAGATGGAGCTTCATCTTTGACTTTGTTGTGAATTAAATACATGAAAGAATTATTATCCAAACCATGGTACCAAGGATGAGCAGCAAAACATTTGGAACCAATGACCTTTTCTTTCTCTGAGATCAGTGGAACATGATGTCTTTGGACAACAAGCTCATATTTCCTATTGATCCTCTGCATCATCTCCTCCATGGCACTGACCAAAATCTCCATTTTAGCTTCTGATGACTTCAGCTACTCCATTTCTTTGTCCTTTAATTTTGACCTCTTGATCAGCAAGTTGGTCTCCACATCAACTGCAATGTTCTGCATTTCTTCAAGGCTTGTAGTGTTTCTTTCTCTTAACTGAAATGTCATCTCAGGATAAAAGGTATCTAGGTAATGCAAGTGAGCTGATCCTGGGGGTGGCCTTATATCAGTAGGTATTGCATGATACACCTCATTGAATCTGGTTGAAAACTGATGTATTGTCTCCCCTGGATTTCTTTTCAAGTGGTCATACTCTTCTAGGAGGAGGAAAACATTTCTCATGACCACCCATCTATCCAAGAAAACTTGCATGAATTGCTGGAAATTTCTTATGCTAGCAGCTGGAAAGTTCTTAAGCCAATATTTGACTTTACCTCCCAAGGACAGGGCAAACATCCTAATACAGACATCATCATCTTCAACCTCATAAAGTTCAAGGAAATCCTCAAGGTTTTGAATATGTTTTTCAGCAGTAATATTGGCATTCTCTCCATCAAACCTGGGCAGAGTATTGATGTAATTGACAGGGAGGTCATGGATAATGGGAGGAAAATCTAGAGGTTGATATCGGTCTGGGATTTTTGCAAGCACAGGAGATGAAGAAAGAGGCTTACAGCCATCCAGAGGTTTAGCAAGAGTAGGAGATAAAGAAAGAGGCTTATGTCTCACTAGGCTTTCTACAGATGCATCTGGGATGTGCACAGGTGTATGAGCATGTACATAATCTACAATTGGGGATATGATCTCTTGAGACTCATCATTTGACCGATGGCCAAAGTAATCTTCAAAAATATACTTTTGATCAGGCTTAGAAAAAGACAAGACATAATTGCAGATAAAACCAAAAATGTCTTGAATGCAATTTGAGCTTGAGTACCTGGTCTTTTTAGGCTGCCTGGCCATGCTTTAGGTTCTTCCTCCAGTGGAGTCTTCGAGTTGGCACTGTCTGGAGCTGATTGGAATCACCAGGTGAATGATCTCAACCTTCTTGTGTCTGGTCACTATCCACCATCAGTGTTCAGATTTAGAGCTTGAAGTGTACTACTGGGGAGAGTTCCCCAGTGGAGTCGCCATTCTATTAGCACTCTGTAATTTGCCCAAGGTTGTAAGGAAGTCACAGAGGCAACATCAAAACCACTTCGAGTCTTGGATCTAGTCGTCCAAGACTCAGAGAGGGATCTCTCTATCTGATATAACTTTGTTTTAATAGGTATCAGGCTAGTTATGAAAGTATGGGGTTGGGGTTTTTGAAAATATTTAGATGAGGATGTGGTTGACGATTTTTTCAGATCACCATTGGGCTATGGGGTCGGTTAATAAGACAATGATCAAATCAAATCTAGAGGTAAATGTCTCCACAGGGAAAGATAGTAACAACTATTGGATCGAATCAATTTTAAAAGGTGTCGATTTGAGGAAGAAAGGGGGAGGAAAAACTGAGCAAATGAGCAGTTAAGAATTCATAGACTGAGTTTTAGAGGAAAACATAAAGATTATTGAAAAATTTGGACAAAGAGTATGCACGCATAAATTCTTCTCCATTAACTATTTTTCAATAATAAGAAACGAAAATGCTTGAATGATAGCAGAAATATAATCAAAAACATACAAGGGACACACCACCAACACTGCTACACGAGAATCATGTAAATCATTTCCTCCATCAGTGATTTGTCATTCCAAAATTACAGAGAAACCTCATGAAATAACAAGGCCCACAGTACAGCCAAAAAGGGAAAAAATATTTCCACAAGTCGAACCATTTTACATTAAAATCATCTGTATAAATAGGATAGATCATCCCAATAAGTTTCAGAATTCGGTTTAACTGCCTCGGCCAAAAATAGCCACCACTCCCACAAAATTTAGAGCTTTCTGCCATGAAAGACGGACCGGTTTTCTGCGAAAAAGGGGTCCGAACAGACATGTTTTTTCTCTTGAACGATGAAACCTGGGAGAAAAATGAAGGATTTTATTGTAGATGGGCATGTGCTGGACAAAAACCTCCTTCGGTTTCACCAAATTCATTCCCAGGTGGCTGTAACAGCTCCTGCAAGATCGGGACTGTAACGGAAAATTGAAAATATGGAAAAATATGCCTCGAAGATGTCTTTGATTCTCCCTGCTCATAACTCCGTTGCAAAAAATGAGAGAGATTTTTGTTCTTCATCCCGTTCTGAGAAAAAACCTCTCTCGGATTTTTAAAATCCGTCTTAGTTTGCCCAAAAATTGATCTAAAAGAGGACGTGGTAAAACAGGCAAAAATTAGGCAAAAATGGGAAAAGTAGTTTTTTTGGTGAAAAGCGGTATTCCGGACCCCCCCCCCCCCTCGTTAAATGTAGAACGGACGGGGGGGTACGGAATCCAATCTGGACCATTGATTTAGGTGGTCGTCCCTGGGCCATTCAGATGTGCACGAGTATTATTTCAAATTCCAAACCCCCCCCCTCTCGTTAAATTCTGGAAGGTGAGGGGGGGTCCGGAATTTTTATTATCCGTTGATTTAGAAGTATGGCATAGTGGATGGGGGTGTTGGTTGTTAAATGTGAGCAGGATTTTTGGGTGTGCGTTGAGTGGAGTGTGACGTGAGGGGGTTGAGTGGAGGGTGACGTGAGGTAGGTGGGGTATGGGTAGACTTAGGATAGTTTAATTGTTATGTTTTTGTTTTAATTTTTGTTTTTTGGTTTATTAATATTTGTTTTGTATTTAATATATTTTATGTTATTACACATTTTATTGTTTTTTTATTTCATGCTTTGTTTATTAATTTATGTTTTGTGTTTTTATTTAGTTATTTTATATTTGTTTTTGTTTATATATATTTTGTTTTTTATATTTTATGTTGTATAGTTTGTTTTTTGTTTTATTATGTTATTTAATGTTTTAATATATATGTTTTTATATAGTTTTTGTATTTTTCTTTTTATTTAATTTTTAACTAATCCTAATTACTAACCTAGTTACAAACTTAGATTTTTAACTTAATTAATAATTAACTAATTAATAATTAATTAATTATTTAACTAGTTGTTTATTAATTAATTTAACCTATACTAACTATACTAACATTATCAGTTAATCTAACTACTTTTATGGTTATTTTGTTCATCCTAAGTTTGATTATTCATGGATGGGTGACGGGCGAGAGGTAGTCAATGGTGCCACAGGACAAGGGAGTGAGAGCGCAGCGTGTATGAAGGATGCAGCAGGGTGATGGGGATTGAGCGAAAAGAATGGAGGGAGGAAACGGGATCAACCGAGCCAGACTTCGTCATCACGAGAGAAACGCCAAATCAACAGTCGAAGAATCGAGTGGCCTATAATTATAGGACCCCAACATCTAGACAAAAACCTTGGGATACCTTATTCTCTTCAAGAATAAAACCACTTAAGTACTCTCTTTTTGGAAACCAAACCGGTATGGATGATCGGGAGGATCACAACAATGTAAGAAACGGGGAGGAAGAAGAAGCTGGAAACCAAACCGAAACTACCTTCGGGTTTCCAATTTCGGACACCACCCCAAATGCCTATATGAAAAATATTACCCTCTCAACATTGCCCATCTTTTATGGTTAAAGAAGTGAAGATCCAGATACCTTCCTATTTGAGTTCAACATCTTGTGTAGAAGCTACAACTACTTACAAGATGCCCAGACACTAAAACTCTTTCCTGCCACCCTCAAGGACTCTGCACTAAGATGGTTCATGGGGTTGGGAGATTCCAGCATTAGGTCTTGGGAAGCCATGAAAGATATACTTCTTAAAAAGTACCAAGACTACTACAATACCAAGGAGTCTCGTAATGATATTTTTGAAATCCAACAGTTAGAAGACGAGAATCTTGAGGATTATATGGAACGGTTTGGTTATATCTCTCAAAAATCAAAATACCATGACCTTCCAGATGATGCAATTAGGGATATTTTCCTTAAGGGAATTTCAGAGGAATACCTAGAGATACTTAACCTGATGGAATCAGGTGACATCTCCCATAAACCATTTGCCAAAATCTGTGAATGTGTAAGAATTACTCGAGGAGTAGAGCTAAAACAGGAAATAATGTTTGGGACCCTTATAATAGAAACTTAAAACCAGTTAGTTCAGGTGGTATCACAAGAGCAGAGATAGGGAACCTTTTAGAAAAATTTAAGACAGATATCTTAATCACAATAGGTTCCCAATTGGACACCCTCAAGATTAAAAATAAATAGGAGAAGGAAAATGCAACAATGAGCATATATTGTCCAATATGTAGGAGGAAGCATTACTCAAGGGAATGCCCATTAGATAAAATTTTAGTTTGTGGCTTATGCACGGAGGACCACTCAACTGAAAAATGTTCATCATTTCCTGGTTTGTTAGCCATATATAGGAGTGGGGATCCTAGGGAATCCTCTTATGCACCTAGGAGGCCATGGCAGCCTAGGAAACAACCTACATACCCAGATCTACAACCTCAAGTTCCACCATATTATCGACAGCCACAACAGTGGAACTCACCAAGTTGGAAAAATGGGTCTACACAGTACCAACATCCTTGGCTTCAAAGATGGATATGAGGACATAACCAAGGGAACCCTCAAGCTCCACTTGTCTCTATGTCCAACCATCCTTAGCCTTAGTTTCCATTGAACATTTTGCATCTTCTGCCAGGTTTTGTTCCACCACATTTACCTCCTATTCCATAAAAACAACTGCAAAAATATTAGAATGCAAGCTCCCCAAGATCAACATTTTTACCGGCACAACCAGTGCCCAATCCCAATAATAAGCCCACTCAACCTCTTCACAATGTTGAGATGTAGGCCTTCTTGACATATGTTATTTCTCCTATTCCATTGCAGGAGATTCAACTAAGGTTGGGAAGAGTTTTGGACAGATAGACACCTTCAGTAGTCATCTAGGAAGAAGAAGAAGAGGAAACCCCCAAACAAACCATGGATGACACTAGGTGGGAAGATCTTATTATTCCTAAGGACCAAGAACCCAAGCTTCCCCAAAATGAACCTTCACAAATTTTGAAGGCCCCTCCTTATCCAGAAAGATTAGTAATCGAGAAACCTATCACCCAACCAAAATTTGACATCCTGAATGAATTGAAGAATATTTGTGTCAAGACTCCCTTGCTACAAGCCATTAAATATATTCCAATCTACAGTAAGGTAGTCAAAGAATTGTGTATTAAGAAGCCGGGTAGGAAGAAGAAGGATCCTCCAACAATACATTTGATAGGAGAACTTTATGAGTACATATCAAAGCAGCCTAAGGTAGAAAAATATGGGAACCCAGGAAACCTCGTAGTGACCATAACCATTAATGAGGTTTCCATTGGAAACACTCTCATAGACCTAGGGGAATCCATCAATGTTATGACCGTTACTACCTTTGAGGAATTATAGTTAAAACCTCTTCTTAGGCCTACCCCAGCCATTTTAGAATTACCAGATAAGACTAGGGTTGTACCTGAAGGAATTTTGGATGATATCATAGTTACTTTAGCCTCATGGGAGTATCCAGTAGAATTTCTAGTCATCCACTCAAAGGATCCTACAAAAGGTCATCCCGTTATTTTGGGAATACCTTGGTTATCCACATCCAATGTTGTTATTGGATGTAGAGAGGGAGAAATGACCATCTCAAATGGACTTTCTATCCAGAAGCTCACCATATACCCTCTAGCCCAACCTATCATGGAGAATATATGGTGGCTTGAATGTCCATACAAGAATGAGGACTGGGAAGAACCTGTGTTTCCAAGTGACCATGTATGGGAACTTCAAGAGCACACAACGGAAAATGTGCTAAACCAGTTCATTTATGTTATCACATGTGTTGATTTTCCACAATATTTTCCTTAATTTGAGTACATGTTTGGGGAAGAATTTCAGGAACAATTGGACCCATCCATTTTGTCTTCGACATCTTTCATCTTTGATATAGATGAGTTTGCCACATCTTATACCATGCCCTACAAGATTAGTCCAGGAAAATTTCTACATATAAACTCTGGGCTAGATGCAGACCAGCAAAAGCAATTAGTATGTGTTATTAAAGAGAAATCAGGGGCATTTGCCTAGGAATACACTGACATTAAGGGTATACATCCTGATACATGTATCCATCACATATATACCCAGGGGGAAGTAACACCTATTAGGAAACCCTAGAGAAGGATGAACCCAGCACTCAAAGATATAGTAAAGGAGGAGATCCAAAAGTTATTAAGTATCGGATTTATTTATCCCATCTTCGATAGTAAGTGGGTGTCCCCACTTGTAGTGGTTCCAAAGAAAGTGACCGGGAAATGGAGAATTTGTGTTGATTTCTGGGAACTCAACAAAGCCACTCTAAAGGATTACTTTCCTCTTCCTTTCATTGACGAAGTTTTGGATACCCTGTCTAGAAAGAAATATTTCTCTGTTTTAGATGGATATAGCGGGTATAATCAAATTCTCATAGCACCTGAGGATCAGGACAAGACTACCTTTACTTGTCCTTGGGGCACCTATGCCTGTAAGGTCTTACCATTTGGTTTTTGTAATGCTCCTGCCACATTTCAGCGATCAGTACTAGGGATATTTTTTGATATTATTCATGATTGTGTGGAGGTATACATGGATGACTTCACAGTATATGGAAATACTTACCAGGAAGACTTAGATAATTTAGAAAAAATCCTTATCAGATGCCAATAAATGAACCTATCTCTAAGTTATGAAAAATGTAAAATGTTGTTGACTGAAGGAGTGGTTCTAGGACATCACGTTTCATCTAAAGGGATCAAAGTCGATCCTGAAAATATTGAGGTCATCATCAGAATTCCACCCCCCAAGACTCATAAAAAGGTGAGAATCTTTCTTGGACATGTCGGATACTACCGACGGTTTATTGAAAATTTCACAAAGATTGTTGCACCCATGTTTGGATTGTTAATAAAGGATGTTGATTTTCTTTGGACTGAACAGTGTCAAACTGCCTTTGAAACCCTAAAATCTAAGTTGTATGTGGCATCAGTTCTTAGGGGGGCCAATCGGGCTCTCCCATTTCACATATCCATTGATGTCTCCAACATTGCAATAGGAGGGGTATTAGGGAAGAAAGAAGACCAGCAGTCCTATGCCATTTATTTTGTGAGAAAGAACTTGTCCCCTACCGAGTTAAACTACACAGTTACCGAGAAAGAATTCTTGGCAGTAGTTCATGCTATCAATAAGTTTCATCACTACATCACAGGTTACAAAGTATTTTTACATACAGATCATTCCGCCATTAGATTTCTCATGAATAAATCCATAAATAATGGTTGAGTGACTAGGTGGCCCCTGTTATTGCAAGAGTTTAATATCACCGTGCTTCACCAGCCTGGAAAGGAATTTGGTAGTTGATTTTCTTTCATGAATAAAAAAATGAGGAAGATGATATTCCTGTAGATGATAGTTTCCTAGACGAGCACCTTTTTTCCCTTTCTGTAAATACCCCGTGGTTTGCATATATGGAAAATTATTTGGCTACTAGGAAGTTACCATCTCATTTGTCACCTCATGGAAAACGTAGAATTATCACGCAAAGTGCAAATTACTCTTGGGTTTTCCATGACCTTTTTCGTACAGGTCCTAATTTGGTTATTCGTAGATGTGTCTGAGAAGTCGAGATACCAGAAATACTATGAAGTTGTCATGATGGACCATGTGGTGGTCATTTTTCTGGAAAACATACAGCATATAAGATGTTACATTCAGGTTACTATTGGCCTAGAATTTTCAAGGATGATGCCAAGTATGTGAAGATTTGTGATAGTTGTCAAAGGATGGGAAAACCCACATCAGCTGACGAAATTCCCTTGTGTGCTCAAGTTATGATAGAACCTTTTGAAAAATGGGCCCTTGACTTTGTAGGACCAATTTCACCCATGTCTCGTAAGAAAAACTATATTTTGGTTTGTACAGATTATGTCACCAAGTGGGTAGAGGCAAAAGACCTATTTAGGGCTACAAAAAACTCCATTGTCGAATTCATTTATGAAGACATCTTTACCCTCTTTGGTGTCCCTCGTGAAATTTTTACAGACCAAGGCACTCAATGCACTTCCAAGCTGATGAGAGAATTAACAGAGAAATATGGGGTTAAACACTGTAAATATTATGCATACCACCCATAGGATAATGGTCAAGTATAGTCTACAAACAAAGTTTTGGAAGCAATCTTAACCAATATTTTTCAATTACATCACCGAGATTGGGTTGATATCCTTCCAGAGGCTTTGTGGGCATATCAGACCACCTCGAGAAACACCACCAGGCATACCCCTTATGAGCTAGTGTACGGGAAACAAGTACTTCTACCAATAGAATTCCAAGTAAAGACATTGTGTATTGCTACAGAATTGGTATTAAAATTAGATGAGGCTAAAAAACAATGAGCCCTACAATTAAATGATTTGGATGAGATTGGGCAAGATTTCATCCAACGAATAATATTAGTCCAAAACCAGAGGATCAAGTGGCATGACAAGTTTATTAAGGAGAAACACTTCCAACCTGATGATTGAGATTTGTTTTTTTACTCTCGATTTAAAACCTTCAAAGGAAAACTCACCACTCGATGGTTGGGTCCTTACGAGGTAGTCACTGTATATGACAATGGAGCTGTGAAAATCAAAACAATTGACGATGGACAAGTTTCCTTTGTAGTAAATGGACACCGAATTAAACTTTATCATAGGCCCATTTCCAAAGAGGATCTTCTATAGGTCATGTCAACTAACAAGGCATTGGCCTTAATAGATGGGGAAGTCCCCCCTTGTTCTTGAATGTTTTCTGAATTTCTGACTATACATATGTAAATAATTTTGAATTTTGTTGATAAATAATTCTAGAGATTTATGTAGGTATTTATTTCACCAAGAGTAGACAACTTCAACGAAATATAAAAGAAGGATTTTTCTTCAAAACATTACTATACTTGAACCTTGTTGTATGCTAAGCATCAAATGAATAATGACTTGGTGTAATTAGCCATATTTTTGCAAAAGATTTTTATCTTCTTAAGGAATTTTAAATAGCATCTTCTCTTGAACCTTCACCACTATATAAGGAAGTGATACCATAACCATCAAGCTTAGAGGTCACTTGTACAGTTCCCCAAGAACCCTGAGTAAGTGATTAAAGTATTTTTATTAAAGAGTAACAAGGAGTTCTGATTAGCGGTTAGCCATGGAAACATCACGATAACTTAAAAAAGAAGAAAGTGAGTTGAGCCTAAAGATACCTTTATGTTCCTTCCCAATGGTACCATCCACTACACACTAAAAATGATTTATTATATCATATATTTAGATAGGCTACATCCTCTTAAGTACCCCTTACATCAGGGCAATCACTAAGTAATATATAATGGAAAGTCATCTTCTAACATAAATACCATCCCAATTGAAAAAAAAAAAGAAAAAAAGGTTGTTTTCAGAGTTGTCCCCCCATCTTCTTGCATAAAGCAATCTTATACTAAAATATTAAAAGATGGAGGGCCAGTCTCTAAGGGTGTAAGAGGCTAACCCATCGAGATACTAAACAAGTCTATTGATAGCAGGTATCGGTCTATGGTATGACTAGGTAAACCCGTCAGAGTACTGAATGGGCTTGCTGGCAGTGGGGCATTATACCTAGCGAGGATGATAATCTGACAAAAATAGATAAGAAATTTAAAATTTTCCTGATGTACGACATTACTTGTAGACAAATATGACATGAAGTATGTATGGTTAAGCCAATGCTAATGAACTTCATAAATTTACCATTGGGAATTAACTTTGAGACTAGCTCGAAAATATCTTGCCTACATCTTCTTATCTATATGTAGGATGTTCTATCCTATAGGTGGGGCCATATTCTAATCATCTCGTCAGACCAATCTATGAAATTTATCTCTACACTTAACAAGATGTAAATCTTTGGCTATTGGGATAATTGACTGGTTTCCTATATTTTTTATTGTGAGGTGTCACAATACTTAGGTGTGGGGGAGGGGTTTCATGAGTTGACAAATAATAACACTACCTAGAAGAATTAGAATCTTAGAATCTTTGTAATAATTTATGTGTATTTTTTTCATGACACGGGCTATGACATCAATAGTTATTTTATTTTTGAAATGCTAATTCGTTGTGTGTTATAAATTGTTGTACATTTTCTTAACAGACCACTTAACTGGTTTATTTTTGTTACAGATTGTTCATTACATAATTGATATTACATGTCTTATGTGATATAAAGGAATGGATCAAGTAAGCATGGTGTAAAAATAAATAATAATGGAACACTATGCCTCTGCTCCTATTCACTGTGACTTTCAAAATCATTCTAATACTGCAGGCTATCCATTACAGGAGGAATAAAATTGTATTTCGCATAGAGGTACCATATAGAATACCATATGGAGTGCCATATGGAGTGTCGTATGAGGTTCCATTTCAAATACCATATAAGGTGTCGGATGACGTGCCATATGAAAGTATACACCAGTAACTGTCCACAATTTTAGGTAACCAGGAATCAATTACATTTATTTGAATTAGTTCATGGAAATTAAGAGTAAATGATGTGATCCTTAGACATTTTTATGATCAAATGTACAAGTCAAAGACATGGACATTGATCTAACCTTTTCATCATTACAATTTCCTCCCAAAACATGCCTTCAAATTTGAAATCGACGCACTCATTTTCACACATGACAATTTGTTCGTGTGAATTCATTGATGAATGCAACCCTTTCATCGTGGGCGCATTCAAAAACGAAGGAATCATTCAATTGGTTATCCCATTTATTCTGCATGCTCACCCTCTGCTCATTGCATTCGCCCCTGTCTAAACATGCTCAGCCTCTATCTCATTTCGTTCACATATGTCGACATTGCGCTCAGCCTCTACTAAATCGTGCCCATCCTTGGCCCAATTGCACCCATCCTCCATCTAATTTCTCCCTCTATCCAATTCTCCACACTATCATCATGCCCAAACGATATGATTCGTCCTCCTATGATGACCTCTTCGCCATCCCTGAGTCCGCACAATGTAGAGAAGTGTTCCTTCGCGCAAGATGGGGGTCGTTCTTGGCTCATTTGCAGGGCCATGATGATGACATTTTGATGAAATTTTCCCTTAGCTTTGATGGAAATATGGCACATGTGGGGTCTCTCACCTTCAAGGTCTCTGAGGAATCCATAGCCACAGCCACAAAGCTTCCAAGATTTTGGGATAGATGGTTTAAACACCACCAGTTTCCACAATCGAGCTATAATAGAGTTTTCAAAACTGAATTTCAGAACATCTCTGGAGCTAAAGGATACTCCAAGGAATGTATTAAAGAGTATATAATTAAACCTCTCATAGTCATCACCAGACTGATCACATGTGAAGGTAGATATTTCGTCTTTAAATCCTATCACTTTTTTATTATTAGCTCACTTCTAGTTCAATAAGCCATTGAATTTACCCTTTTACTTCTTAAAGAGTCTTGAGAAGATGTCTTCCCAAGTGAGGAAGAATGTAACCAATCCCCATAATAGCCTATTTCACTGCAATATTATCAAACTACTTGTCTTAGTTGAGTTGGAAAAACAAGGGGAAACGTGGGATGAGTTCATTTACCAATTTGCAAACCCTCATCTTACAATCAAGACTTGCAAGAAGACACTTGATCTAGGGACTGTTACTCCACCCAAACCCCATTCTCTGAAAACTCCAAACCCTCATGCTCAAGCTATTCCTTTACCGGACCAAAAGTCAAAGAAATTTGTTGATACCCCTGTTGATACTGAGAGGGGCGTGAATCAGTATCAAGTACAATTTAAAAACCTTTTTCAACTTATACTTAAACCATTCAATTATATCCAATGAGCAATGAACAATAGTATAAGAGTTACACCAATACACCACAATACACC
>ML778095.1:906902-922969 GCA_009831015.1 Picea engelmannii | reverse complement strand
CTTGCATAGTTATTCCTTTCATTGATTCTACAATTGATTGCCTTGTGTCCAAAATTTCCACAAGTATAACAATGTCCAAGAAAGAAATTTTGATACCTGGGCGTAAGTGATCTTCTTTGTGGTGTGGTCCATATGGGTTCATGGTCTATTCTTCTGTAGTTTCCTTCATAATGATTTCTTTCATACCTGATGGGAGAAGATCTTCTTGATGTCTCATTCCTTCTTAATTCTAGTCTTATATCTTGTTGTTCAACTTGTTCTGGAGTGTTGGTTTCATCATTTTCAATTTCCTTCTCTTGTTTTGTTGTCTTCAAACTGTCATTGTATCCTAGTCCTGTCTTGTCATTTGGAGATCTTTCACTGCTAAGGATCTCATCTAATTTTTCAATACTTTTTTTTGAACTTCTTCAACTTTTGTGTTGTCGATAGTAGCTCCCCTTTTGTGTGATCCAATTCTTCTTTCAATTTCTCATAATCTTCTAATTGTTCCTTCAAGCTATTAATGGTCTTTTCAAGCCTGTAATTCTCTTCTTCACAACTACTCAATTCACATTTTAGTATTATGTTTGTGTTTTTAAGCTTGCTATTTTAAATTTCAACATGCTTCAATTTTTCAAGATTCTCATCTTCTTGTTCACTCTCTGCATTGTCTTTGTATCCCCAAAAAGAATCAAGCTTGGTTTCTTCATCTGAATCTTCTTCACAAATGATTTCTTCTTCTTTATAATTCTTATGATCATCATCCTGGGTTTCTTGGGTTATGAAGAGGACTTCTCCTCCATCATTATCTTCTTCATCACTCTCGTCTGAGGAGATGTCATAATCCTTGGAGTAGAAACTCTTTTTGTTGTTGAGACTTCTCTTTTTATAGTAGCAGTTTTCAACAATATGTCCTATTCTACCACAGTTAAAGCATTTGAGAGGAGACTTACCTTTGTATCTTCCACTTCCCTTCTGGAACCTTCTTACGAAATTTGTTATTTCTTCATCAAGGTCATCCTTGTCTTTTGTCTTCTTTATGGCTTTAAAGGCTACTTCATTGTTTGGTTGGTTACTTTCGGTACCTGTTCTCATTTCGTATGCCATAAGAGTCCCATGTAATTCATCCATTGTCATTTTGGTCAAGTCCCTAGTTTCTTCAATGGCGGAGACCTTAGCATCATACTTTAAGAGAAGTAATCTCAAAACTTTTTGTACAACCAAGGATTCATAGAGATCTTCACCTAATCCTCTGATAGCATTAACAACTTCATCAACTCTAAGAAAATAGGTTGCAATATCTTCCTTTTCATTCATCTTCAAATTTTCAAATCATGCTCTATGTCATTGAAGCTTGACCTGCTTAACTTTTGGATCACCTTCGTAGATGCTCTTGAGTTTGTCCCATACCTCTTTAGCAGTGTTGTAGCCCATCACTTTGCTAGCAATGGTTGGTGCCAATGATGCTAGAATAACATGTTTGGATTTTGAATTACAACTCATAAGATTCTTCTCATTTGGATCGGTTGGAGCATTATTTGGGATTACATGGCCATTTACAATGTTGAAACCCGAAATTAACATCCCCACTACCCTATTATATTTTTCATCTATACCTTTTTGGCTTACCTAAGCTTGGGTGAATGAAAAGAACGCTACCATTAGCCATTGATAAGGTCATAAGGTAAAGTGTGATTAATTCATTCATTTTGTGGTTTATTGAGCTGGGAAATTAAACATTTCATGTACTAATGCTTCAATTTTCCATGTATAATATTTGACCTCTAGACAAATCCAGCCTTCCTATACCAGCTCAACTATTTGGTACTTGTGCACCAAGACTACCATTGTTTGAATCCGGTACCAAGCACATCTGATACTAAATCTCACATGTTGTGATCTGGTACCAACAGTCATGGACTGTCGTGATCCAGTACCACCATTTGCACATTGTCGTGTTCTGGTACCAATATAGAGAGCCGAATGTACCAAGTTTAGTCCAGATCATGCCCAACACAATTGTTTGATGTTTATTTTATTTACCAAGGCTATGTTAGAATAGTTTGTTGATTGCCTCATCCCCATGCACTTCATGTCATGAGGATGAAACTAAAAGATGTAACCGAATAATTAAAATTAACAATCGACTGATTTGCAAATCATTTCACCTCCTTGTGTTTCACGACTAAGACTGTTAAATAGTCATGGCAAGGATGGTGGAAGAGTGGATAGAGTTATAATATTACAGCATGTGAAGCAGTGTGTTATATTGCAGAACATATTCTGAGTGAAGATTAATAGAAGGACGTCATTTATATCCATGTCTTGATTGTCTATGATTAAATGTGAGTTGATTTGTTAGAATAAGTTTGATTCTATGTTTGAAATTTGAATGAGAGTAATGTGTGGGTTGAAAGCAAGATTATTGTAGACTCCAGTCGCTGACCTGTTGAAGTGGCAAGGGCCCACCGCCCAACAAAGGTCGGCATCTTCTTAGATTAGTATTAGCATTTGTTTTTAATAGTGTAAATGTTAAATTAGCTGAAGCTTTAATTCTCTCAGATGATAGTAGTACAGCTTAGAGTAGGATTTCCATTATATGATTGCTTAGAGACCTTTACTCTCTCTTCTTTTGCATATGCTCTATTTTTATGAATTTGATTTTGTTTCATAGACATGAATGTTGGAAGCAGTAGTCAGACATATCTGAAGGAGAACTAGTGAAGTTCACAATAGCACATTGTGAACCACAGCATACTCAATATATTGACTGTTGAACTACCCATGCTATGTCTTGATGATTGATGTGTGATTTCCCTTTCAAAAGTGTGGATTGCATAGTTAGCTTTCTGGGTCAGATAGCAGAGTTGATCTATCAAACCAACTCAATCTCATACTTGCATGTGCCATAATGGAGTAGATAGCCTCTATGTGAAAGACAACCAAGTGCATTTCAATTTGCTATTTTTTTTTGTTTCCAGCATACATAATTTAGAATAGTTCTATACTCATGACATTAAAATTACCTTTCTTATCGGTGTCTTGTAACTCTGTTGATTACGAATCCTAGATTGATAATTAATGAGTGCATTATACTAAACATATAAGAAGCACAACATTTTGGCGTCGTTGTCGGGGAGTTGAAAACGGTAGGAAGTGATTTTTATCTTAGATTGTTTGCATAAATTTTTAATGCTTTTAAAGGTTGCTTGAGGGAGGAGGATAAAACATTTAAGATGTGAGTGAAGAGCCATGCGGCCACTAGAGTGGGGTTCTCCGAAGCCAAGTTTCCTTCTTACCTTCTAGATAGAATTAGGATTTCAATTCAGTTGAGAATCAAATTTCCATTTTATGCATAGATATAGAGATAACAAGGGTAGATCTATAAGCTCTAAAGATTCAAAAACACCCCCCCCCCCACTAATCCAACTAACACTGGTGCAGGAAAAATTCCACCAAGAGAAAATTCAAGGGGAGCCAGCGAGGCTCCAGAAGGAGAACCTAAAACGAAAGAATCGGCACTTGGGTAGGCAGAACATGAGTCTATTGAACATTTAGGAGACACAGAAAATCCAGTTTTTGAACCATCCATCAATAGAATGGAAGAATAAGAAGAAAATGCAGCCACAGAGACTGAGATTTTTGGGTTTCTAATCTTGGATATTTCCAGAAACATCAGCATGAAGAATATCCCACTATCATCGTTACCCACTTTCAAAGGTATGTCAACTGAAGATCCAGATTTATTTTATTCGAGTTTGACATATTATGTAGAATCTATAACTACTCAGACGATGCCCAAAAACTCAAGCTCTTTCCTACTACAATAAAAGATTCATCTTTAAGATGGTTCATGAGATTAGGAGAAAATACAATCCTCTCTTGGGATCAGATGAAAGACACATTTTTACAAAAATACCAATACTATTGTAAGGTTAATGCTAAAAACGACATTTTTTAAATGCAGCAAACAGAAGATGAAATCCCTGAAGACTACCTAGAAAGATTCTTATACAACTATCAGAAGCCAAAAATATTCACCACAAACCCAGTTGTAGTAAGAATTGTATTCTTGAAAGCTCTTAGAGATGATTGCATAGAAGTTTTAAACTTGTTGAGTTCAGGAGTTGTACACCAAAATCATGTTTTAGAGATTGCATATTATTGTAGGAGATACTCAAGAGGACAAGCTAAAACAGGAAAAGGACCAAGAGATCCTTTTAGCATAAATAAAAAACAAAGCTCAGGGACTGTCACTAGAACTGAGTTAGGAAACTTATTGGAGAACTTTAAAACAGACATCTTGAGCACAATCAGTAACCAGTTAGATACTCTAAAACTGAAAAAGAAACAAAAAGAAAAGGTTGCTTTAGCAATATTTTGTCATAGATGCCAAAAGAATCACAGTGAGAAAGAATGTCCATTAAATGTCATAGAAATATATGGTTTGTGTACAATAGAACACCCCACATCTGAGTGTCCAAATTTTCTTGAGCTACAAGCCATGTATAGGGGAGGAGGAGTCTCACAAGAACAACCATACCCTTCCAAAAGACCTTGGAGAGCCCAAAACCCCAATACATTTTATGACCCTAATGCACAATATCAAAAACAACAATGGGGTCCTTCCCCAGTGACCTATCCACAATGGACACCTCAGCAAGCTCAAACTCAACCTTGGCAACAAGGATGGAGGGGACCTATGTATGGAAATCCCTCTTACCCTACATATCCACAATACCCTACAAACATTTCCCAATTACTACCTGGATTCAACCCACCACAAATGCAATATTTACTCCCACCTCCTATACAACAGCAAATTACAACCCCCTTGAACCCTAACTAGCAGCAACAACCACCTATAAATGTCAATCAACAACAAAACCAAGCTACCCACAACTCTCTGAAACCAACAACAATCACTACCCAGCCAATCCCTAACCCTAATAATCGAACCACCCACCCAGTACAAAATACATAAGTTCAAACCTTTCCCACCTACGAAATTCAACTACGATCGGGGAAAGTTGTAAACCAATCAGATCCTACAGTAATAATTCAGGAAGAAAATGATAATCATTCTGAGGAAGAAAACACTCAAAACACCCATGTAGAAGAAGAGACCTCCCCTCCTATTCCAATCACTTCTCAGTCTGTACGAGTACCCCAACAAGTTAATCTCCCACCCTACCCCGAAAGACTATTAGTAAAAAAGCCTGACCCACCCTTGCACAGAGATATAGAAGATGAATTACGAAATGTATGTATAAAAATACCTCTACTGCAAGCCATTAAGGATATCCCTATATATGCCAAAATCATAAGGGATCTTTGCATTAAGAAACCAGGAAGGAAGAAGAAGGAACCTCCCCTTGTTCAAGTGGTGGGACAATTATCTGAATTTATTTCTGAAATGCCATACAAATATAATGACCCTGGAAACCCAGTAGTCCCTGTTGAAATTAATGGTATTTCTCTACCAAACACACTCATTGATTTGGGTGCAGCAATTAATGTAATGCATTTTGACACTATGAAAAAACTCCAAATCAACTAGTTAAGACCAACCCAAACCATGATAGAGTTGGCAGATAAGTCAGTCATCAGCCCTACAGGAAGTCTAGATGATGTCACAGTCACTCTAGCTTCTTGGGAATATCCAGTAGACTTTTTAGTCATCTATTCTAAATCATCCTCCAAACCAGGACACCCTGTGATTCTTGGCTACCCTTGGCTAGCCACAACAGATGCCTTTATCAGCTGTCGGTCTGGTGAGATGACTATATCCAATGGCACACATAGCCAAAAACTTGTTCTCTTCCCTCCTACCCAATCGGCACAGGAAATACCTGTTTGGTTAGAAAACCCTTATGGATAGGAAGATTGCATCAGACCCCTGTTAACACTTGAACAAGAGGAATACAAGAACAATCGGATGAGCAAGTCTTAAGTTTATTTTTGGTTGATACAAATTGCATTGAATACCCAAGGTCTTTTGCATAATTGTCACATATTTTTAGTTCTGAATTTCAACAAACTTGGCACCCTAATATCACTCAATTATATACCTTATCACCAGCCTCCTTGAAGAAGGAAGAAACTACTGAACTAGTTGAGATTAGCCCAGGAAAACCTTTGTATATCAACTATATTTTGGAACCAGAACAAAAGACACAAGTAATTGAAATGCTCCAAAGACAATTTGATGCATTTGCATGGGATTATGCAGACATGAAAGGCATTCACCCTGACACATGCACACATAATATCTACACTAATGACCAAATTAGACCAGTTAGACAGCCTCAGTGAAGGATGAATCCAGCCCTTAGAGATATTGTAAAAGAAGAATTGCAAAAACTCCTTCAAGCCAATCTCATATACCCCATTTCAGATAGTCAATGGGTATTTCCACTTGTCATAGTTCCCAAGAAAAATGGCAAGTGGAGGATATGTGTAGACTTCTAGGAGTTGAACAAAGCCACCCATAGGGATTATTTTCCCTTACCATTTATTGATCAAGTGTTGGATACCTTGTCCGGAAAGAAGTATTTTTCGTTCCTAGATGGGTTTAGTGTTTACAACCAGATACAAATAGCACCTGAAGACCAGGAGAAGACCACTTTCACCTGCCCTTGGGGTACCTATTCTTATAGGGTACTTCCTTTTGGACTTTGGAATGCCCCAGCCACTTTTCAAAGGGTTGTCCTAGCCATTTTCTCTGACTTGACCAATGATTGCGTGGAAGTCTACATGGATGACTTTATAGTCCATGGACAAGACTTCCAGGAAGCATTGACCAGTCTAAAAAAATTCTTGATTAGAGGTAAGGAAACTAATCTTTCCTTAAGTAATGAAAAGTCAAAAATGATTCTCACTGAAGGTATTGTTTTGGGACATCACATTTCTGGTTCTGGAATGAGAGTTGATCTGGAAAAGATTTATATTATCACACAAATCAAAATACCTTCCTCACAAAAGGAATTTCGCAGCTTTTTAGGACATTTGGGCTACTATAGAAGATTCATTCCGAATTTTACAAGCATAGCTACCCCTTTATTCAAGTTATTATCTAAAGAAGTTGAATTTAAGTGGGATGATGAATGCCAAATATCTTTTGAAATTCTAAAACAGAAATTGTCAACTACCCCTGTATTAAGAGGACCAAATTGGTCCCTTCCTTTTCATATCTATACCAATGCCTCAGACACAGCCCTTGGGGCAGTTCTTGGACAAAGAGAAAATCAAATTCCCTATGCTATTTACTTTGTCAGTAAAAATCTATCTCCAACTGAAGTTAATTATACGGTCACAGAAAAAGAATTGCTAGTTGTATTCCATGCTATCAATAAATTTAGACACTATATTACAGGATATCAAGCTTTTGTACACACTGATCATTCAGCCATCAAATTTTTAATGAACAAACCTATAACAAATCCTAGAGTTACACGATGGCTCTTATTATTACAAGAGTTTAATATCAACATTATTGATAGACCTGGTAAAGATAATTGTGTGGCTGATTTATTATCTAGAATGATTCATCTAGGAGATAACGCACCAGTAGAAGATAAATTTCCTGATGAAATTTTTTTTTCTATTTCTACATTCACTCCTTGGTATGCAGATGTAGCTAACTATCTTGTGACAGGGAAGATGCCTCAGAAATTGTCTCCTAGAGAAAAACAGAAAGTAATTCAACTAAGTGCAAATTATATGTGGCATGATGATTGCCTCTACAAAATAGGACCATATTTGGTGATCAGGAGATGTGTAAGGGAAGATGAAATTCATGATATTCTGCAAGCCTGCCATGATGGTCCTTGTGGAGGACACTTCGCAGAAAAGAGGATCACTTACAAAGTTCTTCAATTTGGTTACTATCGACCTCATATTTTCCGAGATGCTAAAACCTATGCATCCAATTGTGATGAATGCCAACGAATGGGTAAGCCTACTGCACGAGACCAAATGCCACTTCAATCCCAAGTAGTTATTGAGCCTTTCGAGAAGTGGGCATTAGATTTTGTAGGGCCCATTAACCCTGCATCTAAAAATAAAAAGTATATACTTGTATGCACCGACTATGTGACTAAATGGGTTGAAGCAAAAGCTTTACCAGCTGCAAGTGAACAATCAGTGGTAGACTTCCTTTTTAATGATATCTTTACTAKATTTGGTGTACCTCAAGAGATTGTGACTGATCAGGGAACTCAATTTACCTCTCATCTAGTTAAATCTGTTACAGAACAGTACCAAATCAAACACAGGAAMTCTACACCCTACCATCCACAGGAAAATGGACAAGTAGAATCTACCAACAAATTTATTGAGTCTATTCTTACCAAAACAGTACAGCTGTACCAAAAGGATTGGGCTGACAGATTATTAGAAGCCTTATGGGCTTATAGAATCACCTGGAGGAATACAACAGGACATACACCCTATGAGTTGGTGTATGGGAAGCAGGTGCTTCTCCCCATAGAATTCCAGATCAAAACCTTCAGGACTACAGTACAAGTTGGCATGAACTTGGATGAATCCCAGCAACAAAGACTCTTCTAGCTTAATGAGTTGGACGAAATCAGGCAGGAAGCACTTCAAAGAACCACCCTCATTCAAGAGCAGAGAACAAAATGGCATGCCCAATATCTCAAAAAGAAAAAATTTCAACAAGGAGATTGGGCCCTGCTGTATGACAGCAGATTCCAGAACTTCAAAGGTAAGTTAACTACTCATTGGATGGGACCTTATGAAATTGACAATGTCTACGATAATGGTTCAATCAGGATAAAGATAATTGATGAACAACAGACACCACTACTTGTGAATGGTCATCGGTTGTGAATTTACAGCAAACCCCTGTCAAAAGAGGAATTCCTAACTCGTATACTACAGAATTCAGATATGCAGGTGATCAGTAAGGAAGGAGAACCTCCTACTAATACACATTGATTTATTGGTTTATTTGAAACTTTTGTACATAGGTGTGGATCGAGTTTTGTTAATAAGATGAAGGTAACAAGAGATTCTTACCTCCTTTTGTTTTACTTTCGCAATTTTTTTTGTAAATAAATTTCTATAATTTATTTCATCCTTCACGAACTTGCTAAACATCAATTTGTAGGCATCAACAATATTATGTTCTGCTTCAGTACCAGAAATCTTGTTCTAGTCTGGTACCATTCCGGTACCAGAAGTCTGTCCTTTTGCAGTACTATCAGGACACATTACCTAATTGACAAAGCATGTTACGCATATTTCAAAATATTATGTCAATTAATCTGAAGTACGAAGCCATGCAACAACCACTTAAGCTGGAACCAAGAAGCCAAATGCAGTATCAAATGGCAGCCCTTGTGAAGCAATAATTTATTTTGGTTATGTTGACAACTAAAGGGAAGTATTTTAATTTCTTTTGGTTCTGTTGCTAGCTAAAAAGAAGTATTTTAATTTCTTTTGGTTCTGTTGCTAGCTAAAAAGAAGTATTTTAATTTATTTTGGTTATGTTGCTTAAAAACAAAGAGGGACACAATATTTACCTATGAATGCTCAAAGAACCTTAATCCGCTTCAAAGACTAGAAGTTGCCTTTATCCAGTATTTCAGCATATTAAAGGGACAAAAATATATTAGCCTACAAATAATTATCTCACCCTAACCAAACTTCAATAGTATTCATTGGATTATCTTACTAAAGAGTAACATATGAGTATATGAACACTCTCTACCATGGGCACACTAGGAAAAAATTTATGGAAGAGGATGTACCAGTAGCCTAAGGAAAATTTGGGTCATTTTCTTATGGACAAACTCAGACAAAATTATACATCTGGATCACTCTAAAGAAATAATGTGCATAAAACGTTTATTTTTCCTTCAGACAAATCTTTAAAAGACATTCAAAGAAGAGCATATACCTTCCAACCCAATACCATCCCAGCCTATAAAAAGGTTTTCAGACGAGCCTCCCCTGTCACCATGCAAAGCACTCTTTAAATAAAAACTAAAATAGGTGACTATGGACAAGAAGCCTCTGATGGAAAAAGGGTTTAAGAGACTAACCTATCGGGATACTGAAGAGGTCTGTTGGCAGTGGGTACTGATTTGTGGTATGACTAGGCAAACCCATCAGGGTACTGAACAGGCCTGTTGGCAATGGGGCATTCTGCCTGGGGAAGGGATCTCTCACTAATTATCACAACTACCCCACCAGAGTACTGAACAGGCTTGTTGGCAGTGGGTTCTGGTTGAGAAATGTCTCATTTATACTTGTCTGATTGAAAAACTCACTTTTGTCATCTAAAAAGCACAGGTCACTATTGACATTTATGAGATACAAACTCCAAATTAATAAGCAACATAATTACTACGAGCAAATGTCCATTTGAGAATTACCCTAAGTCAACTTACCGGTCTGGCATCTAAAGCCTACATCACCTAAGAAGGAAACTTCTTAAGAGTGGAGCCCTAACTAGGGAGTCTAATCTACTTATACTGTGAAATTTATCTATAACATCTAATGATAGTAAATCTCTAAAGCAAGTTAGGTTGGATCTATTCTTCTGGAAAACATATAAAAATTCCCCTGTTTTCACTGTTGAATGCTACCTTTGTCAATAAGCCATCAAAAGAAAGGCAATTTCAATTTTTAGGCACGAGATCATATGATAGGTGATAAATGTACTTCTGAAATTTGATTGGTTTCTTTTTCTCTTATCATATTTTCTCCATTATGATACAGAATGTTGAATCTTGCTGCATACAGATATGCAACATCCTTGGCATGGGGGAAGGTCAAATATCTCCTTCAGAACTCTTTTTCATACTCACATCTCACCTTCAGAAACCACTATGATCACCCTGCAGAACCAAATACAAAATAAGATAAGCACAGAATAAAAGAAGTACAGGAAATTCCCGTACCAAGCTTTCAAAAAACTCCAATCTAAAATGATGAATTCTTACAATCTACAAGTAGTCGCACATGCTATGGGTATTGATCACACAAAGGTAAAAGCAAAGGTAACATGGTATTTATTTTCCTCTGCTCATAAAACTACAATAGGTATGAAATTATATACTAGACCTTATGACCTTAGTATTAAAACCATGCACCTATCCCTCATACCCATATGCCTAAACTTAATCAATCCTCTCATAAGTGCTCAAAAATGGTTAAGGGAAAAATCACATCAAAGCATGAATATGAAGCATGTCTAGTAATGATAGGCCACAAATGTACTTCGTCCTTAAGCAAATCATGAACTTATCTTGTGTCATGAACCATGATCCAACATCAAATTCACCACTCGGAAGTCCAATCACCTGTCCCAAAATGATGCTTTGACACCCAACATCCTATCCTCATAATTACATTAACGGGTAGAAATGAAATGGCTTATCTGGGTGGCGAAGCCATTCAGATAAGCCTCATCTGGTCTTAAATTTTCCTTGCGGCATCCTTATTAAAACTTACCATTCACATTATCGACACCATCACCATATTTCCCCTATCATTACCTTTCTCCAGTTCCGAGCCTACTCCTCTCTGGTACCAAACCCTTACCCTCATCAATTAACTAAACATTTGCATTACAGCCCGATCCTTTTCTCACAACTTATAACGATGGTCGTAAGTAGACATGAACCGGTCTTCCAAATTTATAGAGAGACCGAGGAATTCCAACTATGTCAAGAGAAGTATGCTAGATCTGGATGGATGCCATTTTTGGAGAAATTCATAGGCTGGCATGAGAAGATATCTCACGAATTTATTCAGGGTTACGATATAGAGATTGCGCATATAGGCAATCTACAGCTGACAATCAATGAAACAACCATAAGGGAGGTCATAGGATTACCTAATAGAGGAGCCAAATACTTCAAAGGTGTAGGAATCAACAAGGAGATGTGCCAGTGATTTTTGAAAGAAGACCATCAGCACCCCGATTGGAAAAAGGAGATCCCTAGGAACTATATCAAGGAAGAGTATCATCCAATGATTACTAGTCTTCAACGATTCGTCACTTGTGAGGGCAGGTATGTTGTGACCTTCATATATTATCTTAGTCTTTTATTACACTTTGAAGGAGGCCCTGAAATTGATTTCCCATATTTTCTATGGATGAGTTTAAACAAAATGGTAAGAGGTGTCAAATCCCTATCCAAAACTGAGAAGACTAGCATTCACCATCAAGGTCTCATTAAAATGTTAGTTTTACATGAACTTAGGAAGCAGAGGATTAGTTGGAAAACCCTTATCACTCAACACCTTCCCACAGAAAACAAACCTGTGGAGGAAGCCCAGCATGCTCCAAAGAAAAATAAGGAACCTCAAAAGAAAAAGGGCAAGAAGGATAAGGCAACTCCATCATCATCTAGGACAGTGAGCCAACATGAAAAACCTAGTAGACAAGCAGGGTCCTCTCCCACAGTCAATAAGACTTTTAAAAGTCCTAAATCAAAAGGTAAAACCAAATTAGTAGAGGAGACTTCAATAGTGGCACTTGAGGAGAAGGGCCATCAAACAAAAACTATGAAGAAAGGGAAGCATAGCTTAGAAACTAAAAGTAATCAATCTATAGAACAGTCCCCTATCACCATTTCACAAATAGAAAAGAAGAAAAGGAAGCCTGTGAGCACCCCTGATCCAGTACCTCCTTGTAAAAGAACCACAAGGAGCATGTAAAAGAAGGGAAAAACAATTGTCAGTCCTCATACACAGGAAGATCCAATCGATCTTACCTCTCCTTCTGAAGACTTATCAGTCCAGGATGACATCCCTAGTTTGACCAAGGAACAAACCATTATTACCTTATGTGGGATGAGGGAGGAAGTTGAAGAAAGAGGATGCATCCAGCCAGTAATGATGGAGTCAACAAAGACCTTGAAAAAAGAACAAATGAAGAAAAAGATTGGGGAACTGCAAAAACAAAATCAAGAACTCAAACAAGAAGTGAAGGAATACCAACTATTGGACAGGTATATCAAAAAGGAAAATGAGAAATTGAAAGCAACCAGCCAACAACTTCAATATGACCATGAAGAAACTTCTAACAAGCTCAAGAAGGTACTGCGACTCCTACAATATGTTAGGGTCATAAAAAGGGAGATGAAAGAAGAGGCCTTAGCCATCAACATCATTGATCCACCGAAGTAAAGAATGCAGTCTCAAGTTTTGAAGAAATTTTGGGTTTGTTTTCAGTTGCATGAGGACATGTAATGATTTTGGCATGGGGGAATGTTGAGACCCAAAATTAACATCCCCACTACCCTATTATACTCCTCATCTATACCTTTTTGGCTTACTTAAGCTTGGGTGAATGAAAAGAACACTACCATTAGCCATTGATAAGGTCATAAGGTAAAGTGTGATTAATTCATGCATTTTGTGGTTTGTTGAGCTAGGAAATCAAACATTTCATGTACTAATGCTTCAATTTGCCATGTATAATCTTTGACCTCTAGATAAATCCAGCCTTCCTGTACCAGCTCAGCTATCCGGTACTTGTGCACCAAGACTGCCACTATCTGAATCCGGTACCAAGCTCATTCGATACTAAATCTCACCTGTTGAGATCTGGTACCAATGGTCATGGATTGTCATGATCCAATACCACCATTTGCGCACTGTCATGATCCGGTACCACCATTTGTGCACTATCGTGATCCAGTACCATCTACCTATCGTGATCTGGTACCAATATAGAGAGCCGAATGTACCAAGTTTAGTCCAGATCATGCCCAAGACAATCCTTGGATGTTTATTTTCTTTAGCAAGGCTATGTTAGAATAGTTTGTTGATTGCCTCATCCCCATGCAATTCGTGTCATGAGGATGAAGCTAAAATATGTAACCGAATAATTAAAATTAACAATTGACTGATTTGCAAATCATTTCACCTCCTTGTGTTTCACGACTAAGACTGTTAAATAGTCGTGGAAAGGATGGTGGAAGAGTGGAGAGAGTTAGAATATTACAGCATGTGAAGCAGCGTGTTATATTGCAGAACATATTATGAGTGAATATTAATAGAAGGACGTCATTTATCTCCATGTCTTGATTGTCTATGATTAAATGTGAGTTGAGTTGTTAGCATAAGTTTGATTCTATGTTTGAAATTTGAATGAGAGTAATGTGTGGGTTGAAAGAAGGCTTACTGTAGACTCAAGTCACTGACCTGTTGAAGTGGCAAGGGCCCACCTCCCAACAAAGGTCGGCATCTTCGTAGATTAGTATTAGCATTTGTTTTTAATAGTGTAAATGTTAAATTAGCTGAAGATTTAATTCTCTCAGATGATAGCAGTACATCTTAGAGTAGGATTTCCATTATATGATTGCTTTGATATCTTTACTCGCTCTGCTTTTGCATATGCTCTGCTTTTATGAATTTGATTTTGTTTCATAGACATGAATGTTGGCAGCAGTAGTCAAACATATCTGAAGGAGAACTAGTGAAGTTCACAACAGCACATTGTGAACCACAGCATACTCAGTATATTGATTGTTGAACTACCCATGCTATGTCTTGATGATTGATGTGTGATTTACCTTTCAGAAGTGTGGATTGCATAGTTAGTTTGTTAAGAACCAAATATCAATATAGCATAGAAAAACCTCAGAAAAAGTACTCAACGCCTTGAAAAAGAGATAATTTCATATAATAAGCCTCTTCACGGGGGCAACCTCCTTTTACACCACTTAAATGTTCAAGTACAAGATAATTCAAAATGAAAATGTCTCCTTGGTATATATAGGAGACTAGGAGGTATAATTACAAATAATGGCCTAAATCCGACATAAATAAAATCACATTACTAATATAATATGCCCCAATTAAGGGGTAATGAGCCAATATTAGGGCTTAACATGCCCCTCCCCTTGATACAAGTGTTGTCCACAATGCTTGAGTAACTCTGGATGCTTCTGTATAAAAGACTCATCTTCCCAAGTGGAATCTTCAGCCGGTAGTTTCCACCATTTAATGAGATACTCTGAAAAGGATCTATTCCTCAGCTGGTGAATTCTTGTTTCAGTGATGGCTTCGGGCTCCAATATGATTTTTCCTTCCTTGTCAAGTTCTGGAAATATAGTTTGAACTGGGATCTTGTCACCTATAACCTTCTTTAGGCATGAAACATGGAAAACTGGGTGTACTTGTGAAGATGCAGGCAGCTCCAATTTGTATGCCATAGTACCAATCTTTTGCAACACCTTATAAGGTCCATAGTACTTTGGTGATAATTTATTATCCTTCTTAGCTTGCTTGAGGGACATCTGTTTGTATGGTTGTAGTCTTAAAAACACCCAATCCCCTACTTCAAAACTTCTTTCACTGTGATGTTGATCTGCTTGTTGTTTCATGCGATTTTGTGCCATTGTCAGGTTGTCCTTTAAGATTTGGAGAATTTGTTGTTGATTCTCGATGTGATCTTCCACTTCTTGAACCTTATTGTTGTAGGAAAATCTCCCTGTGGACAGGTAGATCACCTCTAAGAGCTTGACCTTAACTCTAGACAGAAAATTCTTAACATGGACACTGACTTCCTTTCAAATCTATCTAAACTAACACATGAGAAGGAAGGATGACAGAAGTACCTTTTTATTGACGTTTGTCCCTGCACGCTTCGAGTTGCACTCCAGACCTTTGCTCCTCGGTGAGTTCTACAGGCAAAACAAGATACGACCGCTTCCTACTCTATTGATATTAGCTTGAAAACAGATCTACCAATTAATGATAAGTTTATGTGACATTAGACACAAACTAGAAAGAAACAGGCCAAGCATGTCATATTGATGAGAGTAACGACAGTAGTACTTACAATCATAGATGTGAATGCGACAGCTTCGTCAAGTCCCCTTCGTCTAACCCTTGCCTGAAAGCTCCACAACCTGGATAACAGCAGCTTCACTGATCACTCTCCTTTGGCTGACTGTAAGTTTCCTCCAAGATCATAAGTTTCATATCTTCAGTTCTTCCCCCTTTCCACCATCATAGAGCCTGTTTATATAGGTTAAGAGGAGCTTAACCTCTTGATTTATCTTTAGAACAAGTTGGGAACCTTCTCCTTAGATCAAGGA
>ML778095.1:867153-888282 GCA_009831015.1 Picea engelmannii | reverse complement strand
GAATCCTCCCCAAAAAGAGGTTATAGAAAGAATGGTAGACTTTATTCAATTCTGGTCTATTCAGAAGACCCAACTTGTACAGCATGCCCCGCGCTCAATATTTAACATCCGATTCTGAAACTTCCACACAAGAAACTACAGTCTGTACTCTTTCCAATGGAATTGGTCCCACTTCATTTGTATTCTTTATGAAGAAGTTATGACTGTTTTACCCGGAACACTTGTTTATTGACTAGCTTCAGGACATGTCACAAACCCTATCTTCCACAGAGTGTATCTCCATAATTATAGCGAATCAAGAGCTAAAATTTTATCAAAGGTACCTTGATATGTATTCTCAATACCATAGCGATTTCACCATCTGCATCATTCTAGAAAAAAATTTATAGTAAAAATGGTAAGATGACCTGAAAATAGCATACCTTAGAACACATCACCAAAAGACTTCATCCTCCCTTGAAATCCGACCTTCTTTTACTTCTTATTTCCTCTGAAATTCAACTTGTATCAAAATGAATGTATAATGATGTTTATTTATACCATTTATTTCACTTCATTTTAACATTATGGCCGACCTGACACTTTCTTATTTTGTAATTCTTTTCTTTAATTATCTTTAGGGCCTACATGTACTTCCTTCTTCAATTCACTTTGTCATCTTCCAAAATTCATTTCTCCTCAACCATGAGTATCCATGTGATGTGTCACATACCACCGGAAACAACATGATGTATATTATTCATTCATGGGTGTTGTATATGCATGTGCATTGTCCTTCATGTCCGAATACCTTTATCAATCTTGCGGTCCAAAACCCATGACTAGGGTTGACATCAATGACAACAACCAATCTTCCAACAACCCCTACAGCCTCATCAGGAAAGAAGACCAAGAAGGCTATTTCTAACCCCCCATTTCCTTCAACATATAATGATACTGCACCTAAAAATCTACAAGAGTTAATTCAACAAGACTTCCATGTGGTCCCCACAAATAGGAGAGGAGCTAATCAATGTAATAGAGGATCCTTTCAAAAGAGTACCCAAAACACAAGAGGAAAACCTTATGAAAAAACCTTGACCACTTCGAACCCTATCCAAGTGTCCTCTAATCTCCAAATCCCTCACAAAATACTTAGGGAAGTGTCTGCAGAAGAATTGAAGCCTCATAGAAAGAAAAAAATTGAACCGACTTCTCCTTATAAACCTCCTATTACCCCTACCTCACAAATTCCTACCACAGATCCTAAAACTAATAGACTTTCTACATCTTTCAATGGATCCAAGCCCTCTTCTGAGATATTTGATCTTTCTCCAACCATTGAAAAGCTACAGCAAGAAAATGATCAGCTACTGCAACAATTGGAAGAGAGGAAAAATTTAGACAAGCATCTTCACCATGACAATGCATTAATTCAAGTGAAGGTGAACTCCCTTCAACGATTCGTTGATGAAATGACCAAAACCAACTGCAACCTCAGGGCACAATTGAAGCAACATAAGAGGCACAAGACAAAACCTTCAAGGAAAGAGGGAGAAGCTTCTAAAGCTAATCCTTCTTAGCAAGTCTAGTCACATGGAGCAATTCATTTTTGTTTGCAGTGGGACTTGCAAAATCTTAGGTGTGGGGGTAATGTTAGGCTCGCGATTTGGTTAAATTAATTATAATGATTAGATCCTTTTTGTTCGGTATTATGTGTGTGTTTTACTATTTTGAAAAAGTTTCGAAGGATTCTTATATCAAATCGCCATAACTTATACCAGGTATGTATAATTGTAGTTTTGTGTTGGTTTCAAGTTTAATTTAGCATGATTTAATGATTCCAAGGAGCTAACGCGTGATCTGTGTGTCATAGGGAAAAATCGCATGGCATTTTTCCATCCAGCAGCTCATCCAATACTCCATTTGATACTCCATCTGATACTCCATCTGGCACTATGTATGGCACTCCATCCTGCACTATAACCGTGGGTGAGTTGGCAGTTGTTATATTGGCGGCTTGTGATGAGAAAATTAGTGACATGGGTTTTTCTTGTGCTCGTGGCCTCCAGCTACTGAACTGCTAACAAAATGGATTGGGTTGTTATGCTAAGTGTTAATTGGCTCGCTTGGTTTCTAGAAGCCACCGGCGGTTAAAACGCATTTAGTAATTTACTGTTTTTAGAGGAGGTTGACCCTTCCAGTGGTCGACCTCTCGACTTGTAACCTCTATAAATACCATAGCAGTGATCAGACAAATAGAAAAAGGATTGTTAAGTTCATAATTGTAAAGCTAGCATTGTTTTTGTTGTTTCAAGACATTTTCCATAGACTTATGTAAAACTGTGTTTTGAATTTAAAATGTTGAAATCTTGTTGCTTGAGCTCGTGATTCATTGTTGAGGAGTAACCAAGACCTGCTAGGGGGGGAACCAGTGGTCTGGGTGAATATTTAGTTAGTTAGCTTGTGAATTCGAGTAGTGTAATTGTTATTTATTTTATTTTCATGTACATGTGTTTTTATCATTTTTACTTCTTGTGTTTATTGTTCATAGTTTAATTTTTCAATTTCCTTTTTGCAGGTTGCTTATGAAGGATAGTATTAATATGTCATGTCTTTGTAATTAAATAGGAAATAGCTTAAGCTTAAGCCACTAGCTCGGTGCATGATTAAATAATAGTTATAATTTATGTATGCTGAAATAGAATAGTTAGAAGTTAAAACAGAGTATTGAGTTAATGGTTTCTTTGACAAGGTTTCGATGGATGATTAGTTGTTAGCTTTGATTTTAGTTCTCAGTTTTCTTATGTAGTTTGTTCAATTAGTTTGCTTGTTAATTCTCTTGTCATTTGATGAAATAGAAATAGGATTTGAATTATGTTTTTATGAGTATTTCAATTTGTCATTTGAATTGTTAATCGTAGTGTTAGTTTAGTTTATTTCATGCAATTTCTATTCTAGATCTAGATTGCAATTTTAATTTGAAGTTTGCTTTTGAGTTTAGTTTTTACTTATAAATCTCTCATAGTGTGAATTTGCTTACATTAGCATAGGAGTACATTTGAATTCAGTAGAATAGTGTTTCCTTTATTGATTGATGATTAATGCATGAATTGAAGAATCACATAGATTTTCAAGGTAGTTGATGTTTCTTCTATAATGGCCAAGTTCTCGCTAGATTGCTTGATTCATACCTTTCACTTTTCTATAGAAGTTAATATTTATTTTATCCCTCTTGAGTTATCATTAATTTTTAAATGACATCGTGATATCATAAGACACCAAAGACATAATCATCAACACTATATTTGAATTTTTCTTGCTATTGTAGATTAGAGAATAGTTTTCTTGTTATTGTAGATTAAAAAGCAGTTGTTGATTAATCTTTGAATATTTCCATGAGGTTTTTAATTCAATAGATTAAGATTTCCTTTCGTATATTAGAAGTAATTATGAAGTTTATCTTAAGAATAGAGTTCACTTGCTCATTAATTTAATTAGTTACTTGTTGAGTAATTTTGATTAGTTTACTTGTTGCAGAAGTTTCCATAGGTTAGTTTGAATAGGGTAGTTGATTGTTTGTTTACTTTCTTTAATAGGGTAGTTGCTTGCTTGTTTATTTGCTTACTTGTTGTTGCTCATTGAATTTGAATAGATTAATTAGATTAGCTTGTTGTTGTTATTGATTAAGTTAAATAGATGGCTTGTTTTTGCTCATTAGTTTGATTAAGTTAACTTGTTCATTTTAGGGTTTTCATTTGCTTTCTTAGGAGACAATCCATTGATCCATTGTTCAAAATTTACTTAGGGTAAATAGTTTAAGTTCCTTGATAGGGTTTTCTCATTGATAGTCTTTGCTTAAGTAGATTAGCCCTTAGATAGACCGTTTCCTTAGTTAAACTATACTACCTCTAGCCTTTTTGCCTTGGCACATATAGTGCTACAACTCTAAGTTTACTTACCCCGGGTTGACAATTTCATTGAGATTTTTTAGTGCATATAGAACACCCATCACTTCTTCACTTCATCAAGCTCTCATATGGATTGTCTATAAATTCGTCTATTTTGTAAAGGAGAGTTTGGTGGAATTCCTTTTGGATATTGGAACACTTATTTGTTTGCAAAAACTTTTGCAATTGGAACATGTATTCTTTTATACATCCTTCAAAGGGTGCCTTAACACCTAAAAAATTGGTGTCTTTTTGGTTCCATCTTGCAAAAATAAGTTCATACTTCTTGGTCGATTCAATCAATCTCTTAGCTTGGTGTGCACACACCAAAGAGATAATGATACGTCCCCTTATATTAACTGATGATAAATAGTTTGGCCTTGATTTTGGTGGTATTGTGTAGCCCCTATAATGAAGATAGCATCCCTCACATACATATAGGTGCTACTAAATCCTACATTGTAGACCTCAAGAGGTAGTATATTGACTTATATTTCATCAATAAAGTTTTCACTAATATCAAATCTAAGCTTACACTAGTTGGTAACTTTTAATTCTACATCATTATTCACCTAACCCAAAGAAAATGAATGAGGGTGATCATGCATTTCTAAACCAAGCTTATTTACGAAGTCCTTTGAAACAATGTTTTATTGTGAACTAGAATCGAACAGAATATATATCGTGTTCTTCTTGACCTGAATCTTGATATGGAATAGATTTATCATCTTCGTATCCTCATTAAAATGATGGAAGATACTCAGGTTCACCTCCTTCTGCAACATTATGTCAACAATCTTTTCATCCACATATTAGATTCTTTATATCTCCCTTCCCACTTCCATTAGAAGAATCTTATTTTTGGATTGTGCCTACATGCAACTCTTGGAATTCAACTATGGATGTAGTTTCCAACATTTTTCATTTGTATGACTATCAATGTTGCAATGGCCATAGTGGTTATCAGGGTCCTTGCACACATGTGTAATGGTGGCAGTCTTATTATTTTTCTCTTTTCCCTTCTTATTATTTCCCTTAATAGAATCTCTATGTTGGTATGACTATTATGAATCATTTAGATGCCCCTTTTTCTTATCAAATTCAATGTACTAGGCATATACATAGGCCTCATCAATGATATTGTGTTCAAATAGAATAACTTGCCTCCTTATGTGACTATGAATATCACCCAAGTACTTGATGACCACATTTAGGTCTTATTGAGGCCTCAACTGGTCCCAAGTCCTAAGATTTGGGGTCCCCCTAATATTTTTTAATGAACTTCATCACTTAGATTTTCTTCTCGTATTACTTGTTCTTCTAATGCATTTGACGATTCTAGAGGATTGTGACCTTATGACTCTCTCAATAAATTAAGTGAATGCTTAAATATCAATGTTGTGGTGTGTTTACCACCCTTATTTTATTGAATGATTGGTTGTTGAATGTTTTGTGTCAATCTAAATCATGAGTTGGATTTTTGTCTAAATTTGATTTCATATTTCTTACTTCTTGCATAAGAATGAAGATTGATTATTTTGTGTGTGTGTTCTGTTTATTGAATATTAATTATGGTTTATTGGTTAATATTCCATGCAATGTGTAGGTTGTGCAAGCCTTTTCATCATAATATATGCTATTTGGAAGAAAAAAAATCCCCTTCCAACTAATGACCATTCAACAGAAGAATAAGAGGTTGGATGTTGAATTGACAAGTTGAGGAGTGAGTGAAGTTATGCCTTGGAAATATAAATGGTGTAATAATCATAAACAAGGATATGCACTCATTAAAGAAATGTGGAATGTGAGGGAGACACAAGTAAAGTATGCAATAAATTAGCAATGATGTTAAGGTGTGTCTAACAATATGGAATCACACACATGTGTCCCACAAGTTTGTGTTTAAGGATAGATTGATTTCAGTGATGAAGGCTAAATGATAAGCATGGCATGGTTGGTATATGAAAAGGTAATGTGGGGAAATTTCTGATTATAAGCATCAAAATACCTTTCTAGGATTCATCAATGATTTTTAATACCCTTCCATATCATTAAAGATCTTCGTCCAAGTTTTGAAGCATGGTGATGACTTTAAAGGCATTTTTTCTCTAAGTGCATTAGACATATAAGATCGCTTCTACCATGAGATAGTGTTTTCTTGTGCAATGATTTGTTATACATTAATAAGGTGTATCAAAAAGAATATATCATATATGATGATCACAATTAGAGTTATCAATTTCTACGAAGCAGTGTTCCATGTGAGAGCCAGACTTTAGCCTCCAAGGCTTGTTTGTGCATATTTTTGTGGTTTGGATGAACTCAATATGGGATTATCGAAAGCAACTAGATTGATGTTTTTGACATCTAATACAAATTATGAAATTTTATTCTAACCCTGCAAGCATAAAAACATGATTAAAAACAAATATTGTCAAATAAGCCATTTTAACTTTGTGTTTTATGAAAGGAGTTAAACATAATGCAAGAGAGGGCATATAACTAGTCATTGGAAATATTATCATCTCATGTATGTTGTAATGTACCCAACCACCCACAGGTCGGGCTATGCTACTTCAATCCTACTCTCGGACTCTTTTTCTTATAGAAACCTTTCAAATTAATAAATATGCATAAAAGAAAGGAACTAAACGACATGCACAACAATTACCATCAAGAATGCATACTCTAAACATATTGAATTCAATGATAAATAAACACACAACGAAAATAATTCATACACATGTAAATAATACCATAACAGAGAGCACTTATATTTTACAGAAGAGAACCATCGATTGGCTGTAGACCAAGGACGTTCCACCCAACCATAGACATTGATGTTCCAAGTCTCAATAGCAATGTCACCCTCAAGCTAGGGATATGAATCCACAAGGATGGTTCCAGAGTGTTACTTGGCTTCCCAAACCAGTCAGCACTCAATCTTTCATAGGCTTCCCATCACCCATAGTAATCCAAGTACCCAGTGCTCTTCTACCCAGCCTATACAACCCAAGAGAATGTACCCCCACCTTTATCTGCCACGCAGTCCCTCAGGAAGTCCTTCTCCTTCCACGGCTCTAGTGGATATGGTCCACAATATCCATGCTAGGACTCTCAGGACTTGCAGCTATGAGAAAATTTGGACACAGGATAAGCATATTAGACATGAAGGCCTCAAATCATGGCTAGACTACACCAACGATCTCTACATCCAACAATTCCATGGATTCTCTTCAGTAGTTCATATTCCTTTCCCAAGGCAAGAAACAGACAAGGAAAGATGAGTGGGTGATAGAAATGAATGGAGTGAAGTCTCCATGAGAGGTGAGAAACAGTGAACAATCAGGTGAATGAATGCGTGAGGGAAGAGTGAAGCAACCAGCAGTAGAATGAGGACGAGAAACATGAGTGAGAGAGAAAAAAAAACCCGAACAGGCCAGGGACAAGTTTATGTAATTCATGGGGATCAAGAACCTCTTGGCCTTCCTCCAAGAATATCACGTAACTTTTATTCTCTATTAATCAAAATGAAAAATAAAATATAAAATAAATACTTAGCCCTCAAGCCCCCTCTTGTGGAATCCTATCCACCTATAACTCTAGTCCTTCTCCATCTAGAAGTCAACGATGTATTTATTAATAATAATGATCAAAACATTGCATTTATTGGGCACACTAGCCTTTTAATAATTTTTTGAGCACTCTGTCCTCTTAGTAGTGAAACAATACATTATTTAATATGGGGCTCAAAACCCGGGGTGTTACATCCCCTCCCCCTTATTTTGGCATTATCCTCAGTGCATATATAAACAGGAATCAAAATTCCAAAATTTATTCAAAAAGTTGTGGGTACTCTGTGCTCATGGCATCTTCATGCTCCCAGGTACCATCTTCAGGACCGTAGCAGGTCCACTGAACTTTTACCAGCTCTATAACTCGATTCTAGATCATTTTGACTTTTATGTCCAATATTCGCATTGGTTGGACATGAAAGTCTCCCTCTGTTTCTACCTAAATTAGATGCCAATCAATAACATGGTTAGGATCGTGTACATATTTCTTTAGCAAAGAGACATGAAATACATTATTTACACTCATGGAAACAGGAAATGCAAGCATCTATGCAATTGGCCCTATTTTTTCCAATATCTCAAACGGACCACAGAATCTGCCTACCAACTTTGTAAAGCTACCCAACTTCAAAGAGCTCTTCTTGGGATTTAATTTCAAAAGCACATGATCCCCCACTTTAAATTCTCTTATTGTCATATTCTTATCTACATAAACTTTATGTATATCCTGAGCTTCCTTTAAATTATACATAATATTAACCATCTGATCTTCCATATCCTTGAGCAACTATGGCCCAAGTACCACTCTATATGATGGGTTGTCGCATATTACTATATTATTACATTTCCTACCATACAAGGCTTCAAATGGGCTCATCTTCAATGAATATTGATACCCATTATTATAGGCAAACTCAACCAAGTGCAAGTGATCTTCCCACTTAGATGGCTAATCCATCACATACATTCTCAACATGTCTTCAATTACTCGGTTGACCCTCTATGTCTTCCCATATGACTGTGGATGGTATGTTGTGCTAAAGTTCATATCTGTACCAAATCCTTTAAATAATCCCTTCTAGAATTTGAAGTAAACTTTGTTTATCTGTCTGAGACAATTGTCCTAGATATCCCATGCAACCTAGCAATTTCCTTCATGGAAATTTCTGCAATATTAGTTGTTGTATGATTTGTTTTCACATGAACAAAATGAGAAGCCTTTGTCAATTTATCAACCACTACCATGATTGAATCGTGTTGCCTCGTTTTCCTGGTAAATTTAGTTATAAAGTCAATGGTTATCACTTCCCATTTCTTTAACTAAATTCAATGGTTATCACTTCCCATTTCTTTAACTAAAGTCAATGGTTATCACTTCCCATTTCTTCTCTAGAATTGGCAATGGTTGTAGCAAACCCATTGGGTGTCTATGCTCATCCTTCACTCTCTAACATTCCATACATTTGGTGATGTAATCAGCAACATCCTTCTTCATCCCCGACCAAAAGGATTGGCTTCTTACTGTTGTAAGTGTTTTCTAGTAACCGGGATGTCCAGCATATGGGACATTATGCATTTATTTTAATACCAATTTCCTAAGTTCTCTGGAAATAGGAACACAAATTCTATTTCTATGCATAAGTAATCCATCTTCCTTTATCTCATACTCTTTCATTTTTTGTTGTGCATCCTTTTGCCACAAGATTTCCTTTTCCTATAGGTAATGTTGATCTATAACAACAACATCTAAAATTATGTTCTTCAAGTCTGACCTATGCATATTGATATTTGTAGCATGCATGAGATGTACTCTTCTACTAAGTGCATCGCCAACTTTGTTTTCTTTTCCTATGATATGCTTGATATCAAAGTCGTATTCACTTAAAAATTCCATCCATCTTGTTTGCATGGAATTCAAAGTTGGTTGTTCAAAAAGATTCTTCAGACCACTGTGGTATGTTCTTAATTCAAATCTCTTCCCCATAAGATAATCCCTCCACATCTTCAATGCGTGAACAATGGAAGCTAGATCCAATTCATGTGTGGCATGGTTCCTCTCATGTTCCTTAATATTTATGGACTCATAACCAATGACATGTCCATTTTGAGTGAGGACTCCACCAAGTCCTTGCTTGCATGCATCTGTGCATACCACAAATTTTTCATTTGGGTCAGCAATCTTTAACACGGGTGCACTAGTGATTAACTCCTTCAACAAGTTAAAGTTCTCTTCACATTTAGATGTCCATTCAAATTTCATTCCCTTCTTTTGCAAAGAATTGATGGGATGAGCAATATTAGAGAACCCTACTATAAACCTTCTATCGTAACCAACTAATCCCATAAAATATATGACTTATTAAACATTCTTGGGCCTTGGCCATCCTCTAATGGCTTCAATCTTTTCTAGATCCACTGTTATACCCTATTCTGAAATAATGTGCCCCAAGTAATGGATTTTTTCTTGATAAAAAGAACACTTACTCAGTTGGGCATACAAGTGATGTTCCCTCAGCACTTGCAATACCAATATTAGGTGATGTTCATGCTCTTCCTCTGACTTAGAATAGACAAGTATGTCATCCAGGAATAGTATGAAAAACTTATCCAAGTAATCTCTGAATATGCCATTTATTAAGGACATAAAGACATTTGGTGCATTGGTCAGTCCAAATGGAACCACTATGAATTCATAATGCACATACCTAGTTCTGAAGGTTGTCTTATGGATGTCTTCTTCCTTGATTCTTACCTGATGGTATCCCGATATCAAGTCTATCTTTGAAAATATATTTTCTCCTCTTAGCTGATCAAAGAGGTCATTAATTCTAGGTAAAGGATACTTGTTCTTTATAGTATACTTATTCAACTGTCGAAAGTCAATACACAACCTCAAGGTCCCATCCTTCTTTTTGACAAAGAGTATGGGCGCTCCCCAAGGTGAAACACTTGGGCGTATGTGCCCTTTCTTCAACAATTCATTCAAATACATTTGTAATTCTTTTAACTCTGGTGTGATCATTATGTAAGGTGTTTTTCACACTAGGGCATCTCCTAGCACTAAATCAATAGAGAAATATATTTCCCTTTTTGGTGGAAACCCTAGTATTTCCTGGAATACATCCTCGAATTCTTGCAGTACCGTAAAATCTTCAAGGCTTGGCTCCTTTGTATTTTCTATCTCCTCCACATGGGATGCATACAAATGACACCCTTTTTTGAAACATCTCTTCAGTTGTAAAGTTAAAATCTCCCTTAGAGATATGGGTCTTGGTACACCTTTCACAGTGCTTTGTTTTCCATCTCCATCAAGACATGTAAATGTTTTTCTATGACAATCTAGGATAGCATGATTTGTCTCCAACCAATCCATTCCAATTATAATATCGTAAGATCCAAATGGTATGATATTCAGATCAGCACTAGTATTCACAACATTAAGACTTATGGAGAAACTGCTAACCATATCATGAATTTTCATTTTGGTTTTCGTAGATAGTTGAACCAAACTTGATTTCCCAAGCTTACTTTTCTCCAAATGTAATATATCCACTATTTTAGGGTCAATGTAACAATGACTTGCTCCTGAATCAATTAAAATAGCAATAGATTGATTTATGATCTTACTTTCCACCTCGATCATGTTGTATTGGTGTTATGCTTGTTGATCATATAAGGTTTCATAAATCCTTCCCATGTCTTTGAATTTCATAGCCTCTTAGAGGTTGTGCACGGTCTTCACTATGTCCTTTCTGTGAGGGAAATCCTTGTATAGGTGATATTCCTTGCATCCCCAACATTGGACTGGTGGTATTCCCATTTTTCCCAAGGAGTCGTATTTCTTGGATTCATCCTTAGCATATCGGTCTTGATGATTTTTATTAGGCTCATTTCTATGGAAAGGAGGCTTGAATCCCTTCTTCCTCTAGTCAGACTTCTCCTTCTTCTTATCCTTCCAAGATTTTTCCATGGATTCTCTTCCCTGGCCTTGCTCATACAAGTGCTTAGCTTTCCTAATAGCCTCAATCAAGTTATTGGGTTCATTATACCAAATACTTTCTTTATAAAAGGATGGAAGTCCACTAAAAAACCTCTTTATTTTCACCTTTTCATCATTTATAAACCCAACATACTTTTAAAACCCCAAGAACTTCTTCTCATATTCTGTCGTGGACATGCTTCCCAATCGAAGTTCAAATAACTCATGCATTTTCTTTTCATAGAAAATCTTTGAGAGGTACTCCTTCTGAAAATACTTCATGAACTGTTTCCAAGTGATCCTATTCTCATTAATATGCTCAACTTGCTTCAGCTAGTCCCACCACATGATAGCTTTCCCATGTAAATGGTAGGTAGAATTTTCTAGCTTCTAGGTTTGATGAATAGTTATGCAATTGGAAATATCTCATGATTCCAAGAAATCATGCTTCGTCATCATCTTCCCTTTCCCTTTAACCATCAAAGGATGGTGGCTTGAGCTTCCTCAGCTCTCCTTGCAAACTTTCCATTTCATCCCTTCTTCTTTGGTGCCTAACAGGAGACACCTTTGGAATGATTATGGAATCTTCAGATGCATAAGAAATTTTTGTTGAGTAAGGAGGTGAATGATGCCTATGATCTCTGCTAGCAATCCTGGAATAACCGGCCCTTCCATGATCATCTCTTCCTTCATGATACCTTCTTTCTTCCTCTTTCTTTGATCCATTATTTTCTTATCCTTGCAACTAATTTAAGCTCTACAAAAATCAAGCATTTATCTGAATTTTCTCTCTCATCAACCTCTCATTGTCTACCTTGTAGCTCTACACTTCTATTTTCAGGCTTCTTACAGTTTCTATCAATGTTTCTTGCTCCCCTCGGCCCTTGTGTCCATTGGATTCCGTCTCTGCATTACCAACTCTAGTATTCTGGCCTTCGGCCTCTTTATCATGGTTGGAGGCTCCCTCAACTTATTCCATTTTTTGAATACGCATTTTGAGCCAGTATGTTTAAACTCATTCTGCAAAATGTGCAAGTGACCATTTTGTTAGAGTTAAGAAGATGACGAACAAAATTTTCCAAACAATGTTACAGGTCCTTTTAATTCATGAATAATACATATATATATATATATATATATATATATATATATCAGTCTGCATCATATAGCACTTTCATTTGGAAACTCTCACTCTTGGAGCCGGCTTTGTATATCTATTTTTATCTCTTGTTCCGAGAGATCTAATTTTTCTTTACACATTCATAACATGAGTTCATCCAAATCTATTGTGGAACGAACTTTAATTGTACTCTGTAGTTGAATTTGGAAGATCAAAGTTTTGTTTTCAATACAAAACCTCTGTCAAATATTTCTATGTTAGAATTATTCTATCTAAAAACGTGTGGTTTAAAATCGATCAAGGGCTGAGAATGACGATCATAATCCATTGTGGAGATTGTATATGCACATGGGTTAATGTCGAGACCTGTACCTATAATTTAAATTCAATACAGTTTTGTTTTGAGTTTGAAATTTGATCGTAGATCGGATGAACCGTATTCATTACGGAGATTATAAAGCGTAGTGGTGGATCCTACCTTTGGTGTACCCGCAATTCTTATGAAATACATTGTTATACATTTGAAATCCAATTATTGTTTGGAAATTTAATATTACATTGGAGTATTAAACCAAATATCCACCGTAGATCTATAGATCTAACGATCAACAGGATTTTTTGGACTCCGATCTTCGAGAGATCCTCACTATCCACACTCTCAATCCTTTTGGAGTGCCAAGTCTTTGGACTGTAGGATATGTTGCCATGTATCCTCTGTAATCAATGTATGATATGGACTCCAGCCTTTCGGCCTTCAGGAGTCCTCGACCCCAACTATTATACCTTGAATCCTCCGGAGTGCCAAGTCTATGGACTATGGGATCTACTACTATGTGTCCTCTCCCGATCAACAGTGAGGATTTACTCTGCTCTTCAGAGCTTTGGGAGGTTTCATATTCATTCCACTTCATTCCTTTCGAACGTCGAATTGGATAACTCCCAGAGTCTTCATCAGTAACTAATCACCAATGGGTGCTACGTGGCAGAACATAAGGAACGGACACATGGCCCTATCTGACAGGTGACACATGTCATATACTAATTGACATGAATGGTATTTGAAAAACATGAAACATGGTGACACGTGGCAAGAATCAAGTGTATCCATGTCACCCTAGTTTACGTCAGCAGGCCACGTCACTCCAGTGCCTCACGACTTCAGGGCTTTGGTAATTTGAGAGACTTCTCCACACTACACCTCAAATCCTTCAAACATTGAATTCTCGAATAGGCTAATCTATGGACACATGTCCCCAAACAGGAATGGTCCAAATTTAATCTAGAGTTTGGGACTTCAGGAAACTTTCTTCTTGACAGCTTAAGGGCTTGCTTCTCCTGGAGTGTCAAATCTCTGAACTGTTGTGAGATCAACGGCTCACACTTGCTCACACCAATATTAGACGGCTGGATTTTGATCTTCTCCACTTTGCTTTGCCTCCTGATCTACGCTTGATCCAATGGCCCAGACCTATCCTTGGCCAAATCCAATGGTCTGGTACTCCTCCTATTGATCTATGACGTAGATTCACTCCAGGACTTCGGAGCTTCGAGGCTTTGAGCTTATTTTTATGAAAAGGAACTTGAAACTACCGAAGTATCATCCAATGGACTTGAGGGTTTAACCTCCATGCTCTTTTCCCAAATCTTACGGTTGTGAAGGATTTGGATCCTTCTCGAATAGATCTTACGGCCATCGTGGTTTCCCAAACCACTACACCTCCTGAGATTTCAAACATTGTTAAGGTGCACTATCAGCACCTTTTGTCACTCTGCAGCTCAATTTCTCTGTGAAACTTTTTCTTCATTCTCGGTTTACACGACCCATCCAAGCTTAGTATTGGAACCATGATCTCTGATACCAAACTGTAACGTACCCAGCCACCCATAAGTCAGGCTACGCTACTTCAAGCCCACTCTCAGACTTCTTTTTCTTATAGAAACCTTTCAAATCAATAAATATGTATAAAATAAAGGAACTAAACAACATGCACAACAATAACCAACAAGCATGCATACTCTAAACATATCAAATTCAATGATAAATAAATACACAATGGAAATAATTCATACACAGGTAAGTAATACCATAACAAAGACCACTTATCTTTTATAGAAGAGAACCATCGACTGGTTGCAGACCAAGGATGTTCCACCCAACCATAGACACTGTTGTTCCAAGTATCAACAACAATGTCACCCCTGAGCGAGGGCTATGAATCCACAAGGATGGTTCCAGAGTGTTACTTGGCTTCCCAAACCAGTCAGCACTCAATCTCTCACTAGCTTCCCAACACCCACATCAATCCAAGTACCCAGCTCTCTTCTAATCAACCTGTACAACCCAAGATGATGGAACCCCACCCTTCTCTTCCACAAAGTCCCTCAAGTGATCTTTCTCCTTCCAAGGATCCAGTGTAGCTGGTATAGAATCTCCATGTTGGGACTCTCAAGACTCACAACTGTGAAAAAAGTTGGACATAGGACAAGCATTTCAGACATGCAGGCCTCAAATCATGGTTGGAATACACTGGTGATATTTGCAACCAATAATGCCATGGTTTCTCTTCAGCAGTTCATCTTCCTTTCCCAAGCCAAGACACAGAAGAGTAAAGATGAGTGGGTGATAGAAATGAATGGAGTAAATTCTCCATGAGCAGTGCAAAACAATGAACAATTGGGTGAATGAATGTGTGAGGGAAGAGTGAAGTGACCAGTAGCAGAACGAGGACGAGAAACGGGAGTGAGAGAGAATGAACCCCCCAATAGGCCAGGGACGGGTTTATGTAATTCATGGGGTCAAGAACCTCTTGGCCTTCCCCCAAGAAGATCAAATAACTATTATTCTCCATTAAGAAAAATGGAGAATAAAATATAAAATAAAATGATTAACCCCTCAAGCCCCCTCTCTTGTGGAATAATAGCCCCCTATAACTCTAGTCATTGTCCTTCTAGCAGCCAGCGATGTATTTATTATTAATAATGATTAAAACATTACATTTCTTGGGCACACTAGCCTTTTAATAATTGTTTGGGCACTCTGGCCTCTCAACAATGTAACAATACATTATTTAATATGGGGCTCAAAACCCGGGGTGTTACATATGCCCTACTTTTGACTAATTTACTTTCCAAGATGAGGTGAGTGGGTTGTCTTTTTACTAAGATAAAAAGAAAAGGTATCCACCATCATCAACTTTAATTCATTTTAATCCTACATCAAGTGATATGTTTTTTTTTTTTGTTTTTTTTAGGCATTATGCACAAGCTTCGAGATGTTTTATGAGTTTAACTCTTTTTTCATGGAGGTTACTTGTTCAATATTGACATGAAGAACTATGGAGAAATATGGAGGTTGGGACACATTTCCATGCAATCCAACGATTCAATCAATCCATGCAACAACCCAACAACCCTCCTGACTCAATGATCTGCATGAGCAAGGTTTGATCTATAGTTATTGAGTAAGAGATTTTTTATTGTTGAACAACAAATACCTTGAGGTTTCATTAACTAATTATGAAGGAAAAATGAAATCGTTGACCTCAAAGTATTGTTGGCTCTCTAGGCTAGCAATTTTCCCAAGAAAGGCTAAATCGTTGACCTAAGACGCTTGTTGACCTCCTAGGCGAATGCTTTTCTCCTTGACTCTTAAAGTGGGAAATTGTACTGCTCTAGACAATTGGAAAGCATTAAAAAGATTTTTATTTTTAATCGAAAGGCTAAGAAAAAGACAAATCATTGACTTGGGAGGCTTGTTGGCTCTCCAAGCTAACAATTTTCCCAAGGAAGGCTCAATCACTGACCTAAGAGTTCAATAGTTTTTACATGCCACCAATTTGCAATCTTCCATCCCAACCTGGTGACTTATTTCTCTATCCCTCCAACCTAACAATTATTTATTTCCATTCTCGAGTTGACTTGTCTATTTGTAACGCTCAAGTTTACTTTGGCATGTTGAACATTTATCTCTTGAAGGTAGAAAACAATCATTGCATTCATTTTTTACTTCTTTTTCAACCTCGATAAGTTCTCTCTTTAGCTCTTGGTTGTAGGTGAGAATTCTCTATGTTTTATATTGTTTATTATAGGTTTAATGTTGTTCAAGGTCATCATAACCAATGGGCACCACTATCTATTTCTATTGATTAATGTGCAACTCTTTCACTTTCTCAACTATGTTTTTTCTCATTAAAAATGTGATTTTAAACCGTTGGTAATGTGTTTGGTACTCTGAGGAAGCTTTGGCTACATTTTTGTTATTGCTAGTGATTTCCATTGACTAGAAAGCTCAATTTGATCCTCATCAAAGAGTTGTCGTCCCAGATAAAGGGCATGGTGCTTCTTGTTTTCTGGGGCATCCTCTTGGACCCATAGAACAATTTTCCTTTGTTACATTCAATAACAAATTGCAAAAAAAGAAAAGAGATCAAGTTAGAAAGTGAAACAATATTTTTATTGATTGGCAGTCTCCGAGTCTATTATCTTCTCATTTTATATGCGCATATTTATTCTTTCTACATTTTCCCAATGTTTCATCTTGATTGATGGAGGATTTATGTGAGAAGTGTGGTTGCATGAAGTTTGAGGTTGAGAAAACTATTTTAATGAGCTTGTCACTATGTGCATATGTCGTGTTGCTAGATTAAATGATTCATAATGCACATATTTGTTTCAATGTTTGAAATGATGGTTTGAAGTTTTCATTTCATTGGAGTAATTAATTCCATGAGCATTTCCATGTGTAGATTATATGTATAGAATTTCCTTGCAAATTTGAATGGATAATAGATGGTTGAAAATTGAAAATCAATTTTTCTCTCAATATTTCAACATTTGATACCAATCACATCCTTCTTTGTATTTTATGGTAGTGAATTATATTTCTTTCTTTGAAAATGTGATTATATGATAGAGAGAAGTTGATGTAAGTGCAAGTGTTTGAATGTTGGAGTGAGAATGTTGGAGTGAACATTTCCAGTCCATGGATGGTATTCGAGCTTGATTAATAGGGGGGGTGGGGGGGGGAGGATTTTAAATTAATCCAGTGTAGATTTAAATAAAGAATAAGGTTCACAATCACATAATTCATTAATTAAGTCTATTATGACCTTATTGTTTACCAAATATCTTGTTTTACCAATATAGTTGCTTTGATATTTGTTAATTAGAGATGATTGAGAGATGAGCGGTTATGAATTAGTGAGCCTATATGCATATGTTTGATATATTGGATTGTGAACTCCCATGCTATGGTTTTATACAAGAGTTGTGAAGGAAGGTTTGGTTTGGACTCCTTATGGTAATACTTCACCATCATAATTAATTCTTGAGCCCATTGTTTCTTTGTGAAGCTTTGTTTACAAAATGTAATCTCTTAAGTATTTTGGTTTATTTATGGGAGACATGTGAGTAAAGCCTACCTTGTGTTTGTGTGCATAGTGTTTTGTTTAGAGGTGAAATAATATCATTTCTATTGAAATCCCTTATGTGTAGATAATGATGAAAGGACGTTATGCATTGCATACAACTAACAAAAGACGCATGGTAGGATTGCATAAGTATGTTCTAAGTATCAAACCTTCAATAGAGAATTAAATTGACGAGGAGGCTTCCAAGGAGAGATGTTGGGCATGTTGTCAAATAAGCTCATACCAAGAAAAATGTAATAGAGAAAGTGATGAAGGTTTTGTGAAGAGGGTGCAACATCCAACCAAGTGCAAATACATGAGATCTAAAGAACAGAGTATGTGAACATAGAGAGAATACAACCACCCAATGATGGGGTGTCATCATGTTGGATTGCTTGAGAAATCCTCTCATATGTGGAAATGTTGTAATTTATTTATTTCATAAATTAATTAGTCTCATGTTCACTTTAAACAAGTTAAGATTAAAACAAATTCTAATGAAGCCAAAAGCCACCAAGAAGATAAAGGGTAGATGAAAAGTTGTAGAAGGTAGAAGGCCAAGGACCATATACAAAGTTATAAATAGAACCATTGAATCCAAACAAAGAATTATCTTCTTAGCATTGTAAGTTATCTTTGTACGTTAATAAGAGATGTAGTTATATATGTTAGATTATTGAGAGGGGGGTGAATCAGTAATAGATAAATTTAATCCTTCTTAACCATAAAATGCAAGTGTTATATCAATGTAGCATTATCATCAAATGGTTGTAGAGTAAATAAACAATGAACAAATGATAAATCATACACATACACAGTACACCAGTGTTTTTACGTGGAAACCCAAAGTGGAAGAAAACCACAGAATGTTTTTTTCTTATATGTATTTAAGAATTACATTCATTGGAAGCACCAACTTCCTTTGTTTTCTAGTTACAACCGGAAGGAGGCTCCAACCCCCTAGTAATTTCTCAGGCTACAACCTAAGGGAAGCTCCAACTCCCCAATTCTCTGGCTACAACCAGAAGGAGGCTACAACCCCCTATGTTCTCCAGATACAAATGGAAGGTGGCTACAACCACCTATCCTTGCCCCGTCCAACCACCCTAAAATATAAGTAGAATGATGGAACCATTGTCACACTATCATTGTGAGATATATTGATGTAAACCTATACCAATCAACCTGCACCAAACAACCTATACCAATAACATAAACCATGCATCAACCTGTACCTCAACCTAAAAAAAAATCCCTCATCAATTTCATCATCCAAATATGATTTGTAACTCTGTAACAGACCTGGTGTATATGTTCACATACCTGCAAACCTTCTTGAACAAGAGACTAGAATTTTCATCAAATTTTACTTTAGTCTCACATGACTAGTTTTGGATTAGTCAACAACCCTAACTTGCAATAATCATAACTGTAATGAATAAAGTTCTAAAAATAGTACAAAATGTTCTTTAGTGTCTTTTATGCAATTCCTCAAGGTTTCACTACTTGCAACCTCTCAAAAAAGGAGTTATAGAAAAAATGCCATACCTTGTTGAATTCTAGCTTATTCTAGAGAGCGAACTTGTAGGGCATGCCCCGCATGGAATATTTATTGTATTGATCTGAAAATGGTACACAGAATACTACAGACTGTACTATAACCAATACATTTGGTCTTACTGAATTTGGATCTGTTATGAATAATTTATGACATTTTTACCCGAAACACTTGTTTTATAGTTTCAGGACTAGTCACAAACCCTATTTTCCACGGAGTGTAACTCCAAAAATACAACGACCCACAAGCTGAAATTTTTATCAAAGCTACTTGGATATTTTTCCTCAACGGAATCCATGTTTCATGGTCTGAATCATTCTAGAAAAAAAATTATTGTGAAAATGGTGAGATGACTTGTAAATAACATACCTTAGAAAGCATCATCAAAGAATTTATCCTCCCTTGAATTTCGACCTTCTTTACTTCACCTTCCCTCTGAAATTTGTTTTAGATGTCCTTTGGTTACCTCATTCACTTATAGATATTCAATGTTCTCAAATTTTATTAAATTAAATATCCTTGCCTCTTATTTATACTTTTATGTAGCTTCCTTAAGGGGTTACCTTTTAACCATCTTAAACCACTTTCTTTATTTTAGGGCTAACCCACTTCTAACCACTTGTCCACTTACTAATTTCTCCATTAACTTTATTATTTAAATAATTTATTTTGTATCCACTTTGGATTATATTACACTCATCACTTCACTTTATTATTTAAATAGTTTCTTCTTTGCAACCACTTTGACTACTTTGACCTTTTGGGAATTCTAGATGACTCGTGAGGGTTCTCCAACTTCAAATGGTCATTACTCTCTAACCATGAGGAGTTATGAGACGTTCCACATACCACCGGAAATGGAATGACATGTACTATCCATATAGAATAGTCTTACCTTCAAATATATTAAAACTCATACCATTATATATCAAACAAACTTGGGTCCATTACCCAAACCTTTGTGCTATCGAAATTTGCTACCGGACTTTATTCAAGGGATGACATCAATGACAACCATCCAAAATAATAAACAATATCCCCCTTTGGCATTGATGGAAAACCTCCGATGCAATATTGAATTCATATCACTCATTCTCCCCCTATGACCATGGCTCCCCCTAGAGCCATTCCTTTGAGCTCTTTCTCCAAGCATTTACCTTTGCATCTAATAAAAATATCCCCCTTTGTCATCAATGGCAAAGGTATCTTTCCATCTAGGGCTGCTCCCTGTTTTAGGATAAATCCATGAGTGCGGACACAAACCGATCTCCCTAGATCCACTTGGATCTAGAACAAAACAGGACAGAATAATACACTTTCCCTAGATCTAGACTATTGAATGAACTAAGAGGTAAGGATTATGGACATACCTTATGAACGCTTTCCTTAGATATCTGTTGTTCCAAGCTTCGCTCCAATGCTCTTGTTTCGTTCAGATCACAACAGTACAAACCAATCGAAGTAAAGGCAGATTAATATATTCAATAGCTAGTCTATACATATGATCAAGGAGTTATGTAATAAAGTGACATCATCTTTATGGGAAAGGGACATATTACT
>ML778095.1:757299-853671 GCA_009831015.1 Picea engelmannii | reverse complement strand
ATTGAAAAAGTCAAAAATCAATTTCCAAAATTTTCAAAAATCTGCTCGCAGGCCAGCAGTGATACACAGTGCGAGAAGATAGTGTTCTCGCAGGCCACTGTGGAGCAAGGTGCGAGGGGTTCGCACTGGACCCTATATGCAGGGTGCGAACTTGACCGGTTCTCACAGGCTGTCAATGCACACAGTGCAAGAAGTCCTGAAGATAATGAAAAATTTGAAAATGCAAGAAAAATTCAAACTGGCTTATAGACCCAGAAGGTCTCTCAGGATATCCTGAGGACTCAGACACTGACAAAACAGGAGAAAAAAGAAAATAAAGCAAATGGACACAGGAAATTCAAAAACCATAAAGAAAAAGGGAATAGATCCCCAGTGGAGTCGCCAATTTTGTTTTAGGATAAATCCATGAGTGTGGACACAAACTGATCTCCCTAGATCCACCTGGATCTAGAACAAAACAGGACAGAATAATACACTTTCCCTAGATCTAGACTATTGAATGAACTAAGAGGTAAGGATTATGGACATACCTTATGAATGTTGTCCTTAGATCTTTGTTGTTCCAAGCTTCGCTCCAATGCTCTTGTTTCGTTCAGATCACAACAGTACAAACCAATGGAAGTAAAGGCAGATTAATATATTCAATAGCTAGTCTATACATATGATCAAGGAGTTATGTAATAAAGTGACATCATCTTTATGGGAAAGGGACATATTACTGTATTGAATTAATTGAAAGTGAAACTTACAACCTGAGCCTTGATGTCATAGGTCTCCTTTCGATGGCTCCTAGCTCTGACACACACACTTGCTCATGCATGAAGAAAATCAACCAATTGCGATGACCTTGTTGTTGTCTCTTGTTGCTGTAGCATCAGTCCTCCATACAGTCTTGCACTAATTCTCTAATCAATCTCTAGCTATCTTGTTGCTTGTTTTCTTAACCCTTTCCATAAGAAATCTCCTCAATATATAGGAGAAGATAGATTAGTTACTTGGATAGGAAATGATCCCACGATATCTGGAATGCCAGCACCTGAATAACCATTCGAAGCCAACTCATGTTTCTAAAAGATCTCCTTCTAGAAGGTTCGAGATTTCATCTTTTTCCTCCCTTTGGAGCACGTTCGCACCCTGGCTATTAGTTACAGTGTGAACCATTCGCACCACAGCTTAATTCAGCCTGTGATAATCATGCATTCTCGCAGGCAGATATATAGGTAGCCTGCGAACATCCTTTAAAAGCATGATTTCTGGAAGAAGACAAATGTAGCTTTTCTCAGGAAAGTGTTCTTAGTGAAGAGCTTGATTTTCCATCATCATAACATCATCATGATGACCAAAATTGTGGATAACACTCCCCATGACTAAACTCTTCCTGAAACTAATATCCCAACCTGAACTGTCCTCTTTATGGTTCTTCCTCATGTAAATCCAAGACATATAAGATAAGCATTCAAAAAAATTCATTTTGGAGTAGAAATTACTCTGAGTCTCTGGCGAAGATACTCAAAGGATTCCCGTGGTAGCGGTTTTGTAAAGATGTTTGTCACTTGTTCTTTTGTGCCCACATATTCAACTATGATGTTATTCTCTACAACTTGTTCCTATAGAAAGTGATACTTGATTGGAATGTGCTTCATCTTGGAGTGCATCACCGGGTTCTTTGAGATACTGATGGTGTTTGTATTATCACAATATATTGGAATGGACTCATCATACTCAACATGTATATATGTCAGAGATTGTTTCATCTATAGAACATGTGTACAACATCCTACTGCTGCAATATACTTTGATTCGGTTGTAGATAAAGATACTAATGATTGTTTCTTGCTTAGCCAATATACTAAACACTCACCCAAGTAGAAAGTTTCTCCACTAGTGCTTCGTCGGTCATCAACACAACCTTCCCAATTTGCATAGTGTAGGTAATAAGTGATAGATCATTTCCTTTTGGATACTATATTCCAAACTCTTACGTTCCTTTGAGATATCTGAAAATCATCTTCACTGCTAAGACATGATTCCTTTGGTGTTGTTTGAAATCGTGCCACCTTTCCAACTTCAAACATTACATTTGGTCTGGATGTTGTCACATATAGTAAGTTACCAATCATTGACTTGTATTGCCTCTGGTCTGTAGACTTTGAATCATCATCTTTGCTCAATTTGTAACTGGTTTTTTCAGAGGAGTAGTAATTGGTTTGCAATCTTCCATTCCGAACCTCTTTAGCATTTCTTTGATATACTTACTTTGATAAATAAAAATTTCTCGGTTGCTTTGACGTATCTGAAGACCCAGAAATAAGGACATTTCTCTAAGTAATGACATTTCAAATTCATTCTGCATATCCTTTGCAAATATATGGATTAACATGTCATCATTGCTACCAAAATTAATATCATCAACATAAACTTCAATTAATAAAATACTATCTTGAGTTACCTTTATGTAGAGGTTGTTGTCTGCACTTCCTTTTCTGAATCCTGCCTGTCATAGATATTTATCCAATCTAGAGTACCATTCTCTAGGAGACTGTTTTATACCATGCAAGGCCTTCTTCAATTTTCACACATAATCTGCGTTCTCTGACAACTGAAATCCTTCTGGTTGTTCAATGTAGACTTCTTCTTCAAGTTCCCCATTCATAAAAGATGATTTCACGTCCATCTGATACACTTTAATATTATTGGACCATGCATAAGCGAAAAGCAATCGTATTTCTTATGTTCTAGCAATTGGGGGAAATGTCTCTTCAAAGTCGATTCCTTCAAACTGTGTGTATCCTTTACATACCAATCTAGTTGTGTTCCTTGTAACCTGTCCATCTTCATTCAATTTATTTCTGAAAACCCGCTTTCTATCAATAACATTCTTATTCTTTAGTCTTGGAACCAATTCCCAAGTGTCATTCTTCTCTATTTGATCTAATTCTTCATCTATGGCCTTATTCCAGAATTCATCCTTCTTGGCCTCTTCAAAACTGTTTGGTTCAATCATATATAAGAGTGTTAGGTGCATTTGTTCTGGTGAAGAGATTCTTCTTCTAGTCTCAACTCCTGCATCTTTATTTCTGATAATCTGATCTGAAGGATGATTCTTATGTACTCATTTGCTAAGTGTCTTTGGAGGCACTCGTTGAACTTTCTCTTCTAATTTTGTCTGATCCTCTTCATCTTCCCCTTCTACTTCTTCTTCATCTTCTACTTCTTCTTCATAAAGTTGATCCATTGATTCATTTTCTTCTTCCTTTAATTCTCATCCACCTATTTCATCAATTGTTACATTGACGCTTTACACAACTTTGTTCAAACTCGGATTGTAATACTTGTATTCTTTCCTTCTACTTGATTAACCAACAAGTACTCCTTTGTCCACATGAGAGTCAAACTTTCCCATTCTTCCATCTTCTCTTTTGATGTAGCATTTTCTTCCAAATACTCTGAAGTGCTTCACATTTGTTGGTCTTCCTTTCCATAGCTCGTAGGGATTTTTGTCAGTGTTGTTTCTGAGCATTACTCTGTTTTGAATGTGAATTGTTGTATGCACTACATGTGTCCAAAAAATATCTATCAATTTTGAATCCATTAGCATTGTTCGATTCATTTCCTATAATATCATGTTCTTTCTTTCTACAACTTCATTTTGTTGAGGTGTCATAGCAACAGAGAACTGTCTTTTTATTCCATGCATGTTGTAGTAGTCCATAAATTCATTTGAAGTGGAATCTCCTCTATTATCATATCTCAAACATTTTATGTTTGAATCCATTTCATTTTCAACCATTTCCTTGTAGACCTTGAAGGTTTCAAAAGCTTCTGACTTATTCTTGAGAAACAAAACTACAGTCATTCTTGTATAATCATCAATTAATAACATAAAGTATTTATCACCATTTAAACCCTTTATTGTAGTTGGTCCGACTAGACCAGTATGCACAATTTCCAGTGGTCTTGTCATTGAATATTCCTTTGATTTGAACCTAGTCTTTGTTTGTTTTCCTTGTTGACAATGTTTGCATAAAGTGTTGGTTGGTTTCGTGATCCGAGGGATTTCTCTAACTGCTTCCTTTTTGTTGACTTTAACAAAGTTATCAAAGTGTATGTGACCCATTCTTTTGTGCCATATCCAACCTTAATCTTCCTTTCCTAAACAACACTTTTCATTTCTAATTTCACTTAATACATATATGTTGCTTGAAGTTCTTGCAGTTGTTGCAATCAATTTTCCTAAACCTTATTTTTGTATCTCGCACTTCTGTGAATCGAAAGTAATTTTATGACCTTGGTCACACATTTGACTCACACTTAGAATATTATGTTTCATATATTCTCCTAGTAGAACATTTTATGCCTTGCTATTCTTGTTTCCAATTATGATTGTGCCTTTTCCAATGATTTTAGTTGAATCATCATTTCTAAAGGAGACTGATCCATCTCTTTCCTTTCTTAATGTAAGAAACTTGTCTTTATCACCTGTCATGTGTTTTGAACAGACATTGTCAACATACCAACCACGTTTCTTTTGCTTAGCATGTAGAGCGAGTGTGCATTCTTCATTGCTATATTGATTATGCTTTCTTATCCATGTTCTCTTTTGAGGTTCATGTCTATGATTGTAGTTGTTCTGTTGTGGTTATCTAGGAGGGATTGTCATTCTACAATCTTTGGCCATGTGTCCAAAATTGTTGCACTTGTAGCATTCCACTTTAGTGCTCAATGATTCAAACCTGTTGTAGTTTCTTATTTGTGTTTCACTAGGCCTTCTTGGATAGCCATTTTGTGTATGTCTTTCAAAGTTGTTTGTGTTCCAGCTATTAGCTCTGCAATTTACAGCTTTATGTCCAAAATTATTGCATGCATAACATAAACCAAAAAAGATATTTTGATACCTAGGAGTTGAATATCTTCTGAAAGGAGTTAATCTTATGAATCCTTCTTCTTTCTAAGGCCAATTTGTTTCTGTTGGTCATTGATTCTGACGTCTGAATCTTCTCGGTGGAGGTGTCTCTGTAATCTTCCTTGTAGATCTTCCTATCCCCTTTGATTTTTTTTGCATAGCTTTTTGGATATGTTTCTTGTTATTTTTATTTGGAGCTTGATCCCTTTTCTATCTGATTGTATCCAAGTCCGGACTTGTAATGATAAGACTTTTGACTGTTGGCAATGTCATCCAGAACTTTTGAGTTGTTCTGCATATTTTTCTTTTGAATATCATTTATCAATGTGACAATATTTGTTTCCAAATTTCCAATGATCATGTCTCTTTATTCTAACTGTTCTTTGAGTTCTTCTTCAATTCTTTTATCTTCTTCTATTTGAACCTTCAATTTCATGATCATTTGTTCTAGTTCCCGAGTGTCTTCTTTCTTGTCTAGTTCTTCTTGGAGCTTCTTGTTTTTCTTCTTTTATCTTCTTATAACTTCTATGGCACTCAACAATTCTTCTCAGTATTCAAATTTTGTCTCTTCATATTATTCTTCGGTGTATTCTTTATCAGAGTCTTCTATTTCCATGAATAGAATTCTTTATGTCTCACTATCACCGACTTCATCTTCATCTGATGAGGATATGTCTTCTTTGGTGCATAAGCTTTTCTTGAAAGCTTTCTTTTTGCTTCTTTTGTCTTTATATGTTTGTTTTCTATTTGAGTAATCTTCATCATTCCTCTTATTTTTCTTATGAGGAAATTTGTTAGCAAAATGACCAATACCATCACAATTAAAACAAATCAATGGAATATTACCTTTATATATGTCGTTGGTTCCCTTGTTCAATCTTCTGACAAAGTTGGCCACTTCTTCTTCATCATCTTTTGAGAAGTCATTGTTGCTTCTATGTTCCTTTTGCTTTCCCTTTTTCTTTGACCTTTTGGATGCTTTGAAAGTTGCTTCTTTTATATCTGGATTTTCCTATTCAGTTCTCATTTTATATGTTGTGAATATTCCATGTAGTTCATCCATGCTTATTGAGTCTAGATCTGCTCTTTCTTCTAGTGTTGATATCTTAAGATCAAATCTCATAGGAAGAGATCTTAGTACCTTTTGAACAATTACAGATTCTTCAGTTTCTTCTCCCAATCCTATGATTGCATTCACTATTTCATCAACTCATAAGAATTAAGATGCAATATTCTCATCTTCCTTCATCTTTAGTTGTTCGAATTGACCTATATAAGTTTGAATCTTTGTTGCATTGACTTTTGAATCTCCTTCAAAAATGTTTTGAATTTTGTCCCAAATCTCTTCAGTGGATTTACAATGTACAACTTTGGTATATACTAATTCACCAAGACCATTCATAAGTGCATTCGTGGCTTTGGAATTATTTTGACTGAGTTTCATTGATTTTTCACATGTTGGTGAAATTGTTGGTTCTTTGTATCCATCTACTATTGATTGCCAAATTCTAAATCTTTGTTCATGTATATATGTTTTCATCCTTCTTCTCCATAATGCATACTTGTGCCCATCAAACTGTGGTATTTTGTTTTTATACATTTCGTTTCTCTCCATGATCTACCTTTCAGTGGTTAAATTGATTTCTAAAGGAACCTGCGTTGATACCAATTGTTGGATTACTGAGAGGGGGGGTGAATCAATAATAGAGAAATTTAATCTTTTTTAACCATAAAATGCAAGTGTTATATCAATGTAGCATTATCATCCAATAGTTCCAGATTAAATAAACAATAAACAAATGAGTAATCATACACATACACAGTACACCAGTGTTTTTACGTGGAAAACCAGAGCGGGAGAAAACCACGGAATTTTTTTTCTTATATGTCTTTAAGAATTACATTCATTGGAAACACCAACTTCCTTTGTTTTCCAGTTGCAACTGGAAGGAGGCTCCAACCCCCTAGTTTCTTAGTCTACAACGTGAGGGAAGATCCAACTCCCCAATTCTCTGGCTACAACCAGAAGGAGGCTACAACCCCCTATGTTCTCCAGCTACAACCGGAAGGTGGCTACAACCACTTGTCATTGCACCGACCAACTACCCTAAAATATAAGTAGAATGATGGAACCACTGTCACACTATCACTGTGAGATATACTGTTGTAAACTTGTACCAATCAACCTACACCAAACAACCTGTACCAATAACCTAAACCATGCATCAACCTGTACCTCAACCTCAACAAAAATCCCTCATCAATTTCATCATCCAAATCTGATTTGTAACTCTGTAATATAACTGGTGTATATTTTCACATACCTGCAAACCTTCCTCAACAAGAGACTAGCATTTTCATCAAATTTTACTTTAGTCTCACATGACTGGTTTTGGATTAGTCAACAACCCTAACTTGCAATAATCATAACTATGTACCTATAATAAATAAAGGTATAAAAATAGTACACAATGTTTTTCAGTGTCTTTTATGCAATTCCTCCAGGTTTCACTACTTGGAACCTCTCAGAAAAGGAGTTATAGAAAAAATGGCATACATTGTTGAATTATGGCTTACTCTAGAGAGCAAACTTGTACAGTGTGTCTTGCATGGAATATTTGTTGTATGGATATGAAAATTGTACAAAGAATACTGCATATTGTATTATAACCAATACATTTTGTCTTACTTAATTTGGATCTTTTATGAATACATTATGACGTTTTTACCTGAAACGCCTATTTTAGACTAGTTTCAGGACTAACCACAAATCCTATTGTCCACGGAGTGTAACTCCAAAAATACAACAACCCACAAGCTGAAATTTTTATCACGGCTACTTGGATATGTTTCCTCAATGACCTCCAGATTTCACATTATGAATCATTTTATAAAAAAAATTATTACGAAAATGGTGAGATGACATGTAAATAACATACCTTAGAAAGCATCATCAAAAGAATTTATCCTCCCTTGAATTTCGGCCTTCTTTACTTCACCTTCCCTCTTAAATTTGTCTTAGATATCCTTTGGTTACCTCAGTCACTTATAGATATTCAATGTGCTCAAGTGTGATTAAATGAGAGACCCTTGCCTCTTATTTATACTTTTATGTAGCTTCTTCAAGGGGTTACCTTCTAACCATATTAAACCACTTTCCTTATTTTAGGGCTAACCCACTTCTAACCACTTGTCCACTTTGTAATTTCTCCATTAACTTTATTATTTAAATAATTTATTTTGTATCCACTTTGACTTATAGTACACTCATCACTTCACTTTGTTATTTAAATAATTTCTTCTTTACAACCACTTTGACTACTTTGACCTTTTAGGGCTTCTAGATGACTCATGAGGGTTCTCCAACTTCGCATGGCCATAACTCTCTAACTGTAAGGATTTATATGGCGTTCCACATACCATCGGAAATGGCATGACATGTACTATCCATCTAGAATAGTCTTTCCTTCAAATATATTAAAAATCATACCATTATACATCAAATAAACTTGGGTCCATTACCCAAACCTTTGTGCTACCGGAATTTTCTATCGGACTTTCTTCAAGGGTTGACATCAATGACAACCAACCCAAATAATCAACAATATATTTTGTTTACATTTTTGCAAAGTTTTGATTAGTTGTTGACTATTCTCTTATTCTTCTTAATGCCTATAGGCATAGACATTTCTATCTATAGATTGTTCTCATGCTTGTGATGTATGTTCTTAGTTATTTTTGGCATTGCTAATGAATTGGTATGAAACAAGTTATCTCTCAATGACTTGTAGACTATTCTTGATTTCTCATAGCTTCTCTGGTTTTGCACAGACTATAGTTCATGGATTATTCCCTCTAATGTTTGTGTTTAATATTATTTCATGTCAACCTATTCTTTACAACTCCTAGCTAGGATTTAGATAGTTTCTTTTTTTCATCTATTTTATTGGTTTCATTTCACTTTAATTTATCAAACTTAGATTACAATAGTTGGTCCATAACTAAAGGGTTTGTCATCTCAGTTGAGGAAGGTCTAATTGGTTCCTTTGTCAATTAAGCTTATGAAGTTGAAAAGAGTCATTTGCCTATGTCAAAGTTTTAGTAGGAAGGCCTTTGTCCTTTCATGGGGAGAATAGTCAAATGGCTTAACTTCGTCACACTAGAACTAAGGGATGTAAACTAGTCACTATAGAAATAACAAAATAGGGAAAATGTCACAAACAATAATCAATGGGAGTAAGAATCATTCCAACACTAAAAGCATATAATCTATTCAAATAAAATGCAAGTAAAGTGTGCAACAAAAACTATTGTGTTTGTAGAAATATAGACCATCGATGTGTTTGCAAACTATAATAAGCAATGATAGGCATAATTAAAACACACTATAACAGCTTCAAAGTTTACTAGTGTGATAAGAACATATTTATAACCTATCTATGTGGATTAGAAAATGAACTATGGACTGAAGAATGTGAACTAGAACACTAAACATGGCTCAAATGCACATATTATTGTTGGTGTAAAAGTGAGCTACAAATTTAGAAAGGATCGAAGAAATGTGAGAACATTGGGACTCTAGTAATGTGAATGAACAAATGTGTGAGTTTGACCTCCCAAGGGTTACAATCCAAGAGAGAAAAAAAAGTCTAACAAATGTGCAAAGTTGTGTACTATCTCACTTATATTTTCTTGAATGAATTCCAATGAATGAATTTACAAATTCCATTATTACGCCTTTATGGGAGATGAATAAGGATCAAGGGATTGAAGGACGCAATTCTTAAGTTTTCCCTTAGGCACCTTGATTGAAGATAAATCATTTTCACTATCCTTGAAATCAGGTTGATCATGTCGCATGCAGTCTAGAACGAACTTGATCGCCCAAAGAGGTCAACACATTGATCCTCCCAAATATGAGATATTACTAAACTGAATAGATTATATGTATTTGGAGTGGTGCGTATAATGATTTTTTTATATGTCACTAGAGATGGCACAATATGGATCAAGCACTAGCTTGGGATCCATGGTGCATTGTAAATCAAGTGTTGCTAGTGCACACATAACCTAATCATCTTACATCATTAGAAATCACCTCTACTGGAAGGTAGGGAATGGAACCAAGGTTAGAATGGGATTGGCAAGATGAGTTGAACAAGACCTAGACTAAATTATGTCTCTTCAGTTATTGGATGCTCTGAGAAATAGTAATCTGATTAGTTTGAACCAAGTGACTGTAAAAAGAAGACTTGTTATTTACTTTGGAGACAAAGTATTTTTGTATTGATGAATGATTGAATAAATAAAATTAATAGATGATGATTACAATTGAGAATGAGGGAATTCTTATATACCCGCACAAGGGTTCCCATAACCAATAGTCATGTCTTTTCATTATTAATAATTATTAATTAATAATTATCATTTAACTATTATATTATTAATGTCTTATTTTATATGTATTTTTATGTTCATAATATTGCCTTCCCCTTAAAAATGATTTGTCCTTAAACCACTGGTAACGACGATTGTAACTGGCGAAAATGTTATGATTCCCATGTGTTGTCTTCTTCCAAAATATTTTTCCATTTAATAAGATACTCCTGGATTACCCGAGATCGCAACTTTTTTTCTCTAGTGGAAATAATGCTTCTAGTTCTAAAATGATTCTTCCTTCCTCATCCAACATAGGGACAATTGTCTGCACCTTTTGGTGTTTCGCTAAGACTCTTTTTAGACACAATACATGAAAAAATTTGTGGGTACGGATATTATCTGGTAATTCCAACCCATAAGCTACGTCATTGATTTTTTTGTTAAATTGATATGGTCCATAAAACTTTGAAGCCGGATTATTCTTTCCTTCGTGTTTAAGAGATAATTTTTTGTAGGGTTGAAGGCTTAAAAATACCCATTATCCAACTTTGAATTCTATTTTTGTTTGATGTTGGTCAGCTTGTTGCTTCATTCTGTTTCTTGTCATTGCTAAGTTTTCCTTGAGTATTTGAACAACTTTTTGACTTTCGTCTCAATGATCTTTTATTGATGCAACTTTTGTTTGATTTGTGGCTAACTCTTTCCAAGATGGTGGTTGATATCCATAAAGAGCTTGAAATGGTGTCATTTTAGTCGATGTGTGATATGTGTATTTATACCACCATTTAGTGAGGTGCAACCATTGAAGCCATTTATTTTACTTATCAGTGACGAAACAACGAAGGTAGGTTTCTAAGCATTTGTTGACAATTTTTATTTGACCATCTATTTGAGGATGGTAAGTTGAACTCATATTAAGAGAGGTCTCGATTTGTTTGAAAAACTCCCTCCAAAAGTTTCCTTTAAACTTGGAATATCTATCACTGATGATGACCTTGGGGAAACCATGTAATTTATAAAAAAAATTACAAAATACTTCAACTATTTGTTTTGCAAAGTCTATTTTCCTTACTCCCATAAAATGTGCATACTTGGTTAGCATTTCTACTACCATTGAGATTTTATATTTTCCTTCTTATATGGGTAATCCTTCAATGAAATCCATTGAAATTTCTTCCTATTTTTTGTTAGGAATATGTAACGGATGGAGTACCCCGGGTGTTAATATATTTTCACTCTTGTTCTTTGACAAAGGTCACATTCTGATACATATTTTTGAATATTTTCACTCATCCCTTTCCAAAAAAATGATTGATGAGCATTATAATATGTTTTGAAAAATCCAACGTGACCTGCGGTTGAACAATCATGGGCTTCTTGAAGTACCTTGTTTTTAAATTTTGAATTGGTATTCAAATAAATTCTTCCTTTATACCATAAGATATCATTCTTCCATTCAAACTTGGGGTATTGGTTTAAATCATTGATGACGGAGCGTGTCTCTGTGTTTTTGGCATATTCAATTCTAATTTCTTTCAACCATTCTGGAATTGCTATTGATACTGCAAAATTTTGTGCTTCTTCATCTTTTCATGAGAGGGCATCAGCCACTGTGTTATCTTTCCCTCTCTTATGTAATATCTCCATATAAAATTTGGAAATTTTCTCTATCCATTTTTGTTGTCCAGTGGTCAATGTTTTTTTGTTGTAACAAATATTGTAGGCTAGTATGATCCATCTGTATCAAGAACTTGCTTCCCAAGAGATATTGTCATGACTTTGTTAATGCATGCATGATGGAAAGCATTTCCTTATTGTATGTGGACTATAAGCATTCCTTTTTGTTTAGTTTCCTTCTTTCAAATGTTATTGGGTGTCCATCTTACATCAAGCCTGTTCTTATCCTAAAACCTGAAGCATCACATTCGATTATAAAAGGTTTCAAAAAGTCAAGTGTAGCTAACACAGGGATTGTGGACATAATTTTCTTTAAATTGTCAAAACATTTTTCAAATTCTTCATTCGATTGAAAAGATTTTTTGTTTAGGAGAATTTTTAGGGGGGCAGTTAGATGAGCATATTTTTTTATGAATCTTTGATAGTATCCTGCCAAGCCTAAAAATCCTCTTAACTTAGATATATTTTTTGGCCTGGGCCATTCTGTAATTTATTTGATTTTCGGTGGGTCTACCTTGACTCCATTTTTGGATATAATGTGACCGAGATACTCTACTTCCTCCTTGCCAAATATACATTTTGACATTTTTGCATGATCGATTTTTTTTCTAGAAGATATAATACTTGTCCCAAATGATTGATGTGTTCCCTCCATGTTTTGTTGTACACCATGATGTCGTCAAAGGATACTAAGACATATTTTCTCTAGTGTGGAAGAAATAGTTCATTCATAGCTTCTTGGAAAGTAACAGGGGCATTAGTTATCCCAAAAGGCATCACCTTGAGTTTGTAGTGTCCTTCGTGGTTCTAGAATGCATTCTTGGGTACATATTCTAATCTTACTATAATATGGTAATATCCTGATCTCAAATCAAGTTTTGAAAAAAAATTGGCTCCATGAAGTTCATGAAGGGATGGGAAATTTATTCTTGATTTTTATCTTGTTTAAACCTCGATAATCTATGCATAATCTTAAAGAACCATCTTTCTTTCGTACTAATACAAATGAGGCAGCATATGGGCTTCTACATTTTGTGATAACCCCACATTTTAACAAGTCTTGTACGAATCTTTCTATTTTTGTTTTATGATGATGGGGGTATTTGTATGGTTTAACCTTGACTGGACTTGATCCTATCTTAGCTTCAATTATGTGTTCAATTCTTCTTTGTGGTGTATTTCCATGGGAATATATTGAAATACCTTCTTGTGTTTTTGAATTAGATCTTGGATTTCTAAAGTTCTGGAGTTATCCTGTTTTGATTCTTGTATTTCCATTTGGTGGCATTGGATAAAATAGGAAGTTGCTCCTTTTTGGATCATCTTTTCCATCTGTTGAGATGATACAACTTGTGTTTGGGGAGGTTGAAAACCATATAATTTGTTAAGCCCTAATATTGGCTCATTACCCCTTAATTGGGGCATATTATATTAGTAATGTTATTTTATTTATGTCGGCTTTAGGCCATTAGTTGTAATTATACCTCCTAGTATCCTATATATACCAAAGAGACATTTTCATTTTGAATCATCTTGTACTTGAACATTTAAGTGGGGTGAAAGGAGGTTGCCCCCTCGAAGAGGCTTATTATCTGAAATTATCTCTTTTTCAAGGCGTTGAGTACTTTTTCTGAAGATTTTCTATGCTATATTGATATTTGGTTCTTAACATAATTTATACATTTTGCCTTGCCATTTGAATTTGATGAAATTATCTTGATGATTGACTGAGTATGTGCCTAAGTTTTGTAACCATTGGACTCCTAAAACCACATCTACTCCTCCTAAGGGTACGATGTAAAATTCATATTCCAAATTGAAATATTGAATTTGGAGTTTTACCTTATGACATTTTCGATTTTCTTACCATCTACAACCATTACCTTCATGTATGGGACCGGATATACAAATATTTTTAGGCTTCTTGCAACATTGATGTCGAGAAAGTTGTGGGTACTTCTCGTGTCGATTAATACTATGACGTTATATTTTTTTATGTGTCCTTTTAATTTGAGAGTTTGTGGTTGGCTAATTCAAGTGATGGCTTCTAGTGATATTATTGGTGTGTTGTTATCCATGAGGTTTGAAATGTCATTTTGGATAATTTCCATTTCTTTGGTTATTGATTCTTCTAAATCTGATTCATCATTGTTTTTTGCTTCATAAGTATATAATTTTTTCGAATTGTCTTATATGTGGCACTTGTGTCTTGGGTCCCATTTTTCTCCACAACGTTTACATTTTCCTTCTCTTATTCTTTGGGTATCCAAACTTATTCTTTTGTCTTCTCGTAGGTTGGGTGGTATATATTTGTTAATTTCTATGTTTGCAGACTAGGGTATGTTTCTTCTTGAATAAAACTTATTGAATCTTGATTGGCCTTCTAGTTTCTCTTATGTTGCTTTTGCCTTGCGTCTTGTTATTTCAACAGTTGTAACCTCATGCAATTTTAACTCATTTTGGATATGTGGCTTGATACCACCTATGTAACACAAGAGAAATTGATTATCAGATAATCCAAACACTTGGGTGGCAAGGGCTTCACATTGGTGTGTAAATTCATCCACGCTCCCTTTTTGTTGTAGCCTGGTGAGTTTTGAGAAAATTTCTTGTACAGTAATGCCCTGAAATATGTTAGCACTCTGTAAATTCGTTTGGTTGATAAAAAAGAATGACATAGGTAACCTACAGACCAACTTTAAGACCGGAAACTAGCCTTTCCGACCTAGAGAGGGCTCTCTCTGAGACTTAGTCTCTAACATATAATGGCTTTGAATTGTCAGCTAGGTTTATTGTGTTTGTGCAGTGTTTCTGGTTATGTTGGCAAGGGAATTCAGAACCTTGGGCCATGGATTCAAATTCCAGAAAGCGAGAGAAATAAATGACTTGGTATCTAAAACTTGAGAGGATAAAGGCTAAGCAAGAAATGGTCTTTCAGTTCAAAATCGTTGTGTGTGGAAAGAGAAAAATACATAAAGCAACTCACAGTACCATTGGAGATGAATTCTAAATTACTTAGAATAAAACACAGGAGTTTAAATGGTGAATTCTAAAGCACCACGCGATTAATTCTAGACTTATTAAACGTTCTGATTTAAACAGAATACATACATGGATATACATAAAACAGTAAATACGTACATAAGAGAGATCACAACACATCAAACCAACACCATTAGAATATTTTCATCAAAGTCTCAGGACCTTCGCATTATATTCCAAACGGGTTCGAAAGTTACATTCAACAATCACTGTCTACACTACTTTGCCAACCAACTTGGCTTACATTGAAAAGATGCAATATATAGAAAAAGATTTGCCTCTTGGGATTCCATAACCCCAACTACTACTCCTAGAATTTCGGCTCTGGTTATTCTCTACCATATGATCTTTCGAATGGCACTTACTAAGAATAGAAACTTGATTGTACCCAATCATGTCATAACCAACGTCTTTACCATGATCATTCGATCATCAGTAAGATTCCATCATTAAGAAGTGATGCGTTGGTGCTTCTCCTTTGAAGGGTCATCTTAATGATCGAGCACTTTTTTAGACTTCTTCCACCTAGTGTAACATTATTTGATTGATTTCACGTGATCATTGGTTGTGGTATGCATGTGACGGGTTGGTATGGCAGGTGACTGTGGACTGTCACTCGTGTTTTCCATATGGCGATGACGGTCAGGAGACCATGTATCTCCTTGAAAAATGTTGAGTGTTCTGCCTACACTTGTCCTTCTCAACAGGTGGGTTTTCAGCATCTATGCGACGTATATCCACCACATTGATACCCTTCAGATTCCTTGTTTCCCAACAGGAAGCAGAACATGGGGAGAGAGGAATTTCACACCACGTTCGAAAAGAAAAAAATGGGGTCGGGTCAATTATGTTTCTGGCCTTATCTGCAGTCTTGATTTCTAAGCGTTTTCCTGAGTGACTAGTTGTGCCTTTTCATATTCTTTACCTGTCTTCGCAAGACCCCATTCACCTTCAGCTTTGCTTGAGAAATGGCTAGAGTTGCGCGGACATTTTCTATGGCCGGTCCACATTCCTTGAAATTCTCTATGATTTTCTCCTCTAACATTCTATGTTCCTCACACAGCTGGATGATCATGTCTTGCACTTATATGAGCTATCTCTTGAGCCAATTCGCATTCCCTTCTTGACTCTGCGACGTTGATGTCTCGACATTCCTTTCCGCTAACTGCTTTCTCAATTCCTTGTTCTACTGGTACAACTTGGCAATAGTGATTTGGGCTTGCTTTAGTTGTTGCGACGACTCCCAAACATCCATGCTTTCAGTGCCTGGCCTTCTCCATCTGTCCCATATTTCCAGGTTTCAACCCTCAACAGGTTCTAACCGAAAAGAACACATGAGTAACTTCTCAGCAACCGATTGGGTGTGTGGTTTGTTTGGATATTGGGCCTCCCCGGGATCCTTATTCTTCCTTGGCCTACCTTTTTCTGGGGTACTGGCTGTTGGGGAGGTGAGACTTCCATTGTCTTTCCTTTTTCTGCAGCCCCTTCTATTCCCGCCTCCACACTGTGAGATGCTACTTCTTCCATGGGTAGAGGGGGATCTCCTTTGGGGTCCCTGGGGATGTTGGTTGAAAATAGAAATGAATCCCATTCCTTTCCCAATCACCTAAATTCCTCAACTATCAACAGTTTGATTAGTGAGATATGGGATAAGTTATTCTTTGTCTAGTTTGCTTCGGCTTGGACGTTGTCCACCATTCCTCCTAGACTTTGGTGCAAGAATAAAGGTAATTTCAACAGCCTCTTACCTGTGAAATGCATTAGCAGCCTGATGTGATGTGGGTATATTCTATCAGACCTTCTTTCACATGTGAAATACTTTCTAATCACCTTTAAGAGTTTCTGAAAAGGCTCCCATAGATACCGACTTGGAACACATGTTCTGATTCTCCCGTTCAGGAAGTTTGGTTTCATGAATTCTCCATAGAATGTCCAAAGGCATGCCCTTAGACCAAATCTCACCACGCGGAGGGATCTCCGCCATGGATGACAGAGTTTCCTCTATCACCCAGAATGTGATTCTTGCAATAACCGCACGGAACCCATTAAATCTGAGCACGAACTATTCCGCCAGTTTCACATTGTATCCTTGGATTTTCTCGCAATAGTGCATGCATACAACCTGTTCGAAAGATGCCCTGACATTTGGATATTCATTGATCAACACCAAGTATTTAGGCTCGGGCCTCATAGTTATGCCACTTCGCGCCCTCTTCCTTATGTTTTGGGATGTCTTCATGGTGCAATGCGTGTTTTTTCTGTGTGTGCGATAGTGAAAGATGACACCCCCTTCCTGCGGCAAAAGGATAATAATATTCTTAGCCCAGACTCGTTGAAGGGACGGTAGCGTAACTTTGCACGATAAGAAAAAATGAATTTAGGAATTCACTATGTGGCCCCCAAGCATCACGAAGACTCTTGGTGTAGGAATGGGTCAACGTTGTGACAATGATGATGACAGGCTCGTCACAATAGGGAAGCGGGACAAAACATTTAGGCATGACAAAAACTCTGAGGATGAAAGGATGATCATGAGAGGACTTGTCACCCGACAAAATATCTTGCGACCAACTCCGATAGGTTCTGAACCATGATTTAAGATGGAAAAAATGTGGTAATCTTAACTGACCAGGTTTGCGACATAGTTGATGGAAATCAGCTTTCCCGTAGTGAGAAAACTCATGGCTTGCAAGAAAAATTACAGACAATGCATAAACTCGGATGGTAAAAGAGATACATGCAAAATGACTAGCATTTATAACTGAATCGGAGAGGGATGGAATCATGACAGACGACATTGAATCTATGGTGACGAGAAGTTTTGAAGCAAGCTGAAGATCTGCGCAACACACTCACACGACGGGTACACTTCGGAGTGTGTAAAGTACAGATGATAAGAGATCCAGAGTATATGTGATATGAGCGTCGTGATTTATTATCTTTTATGACTTCATAATGAGGTGATGATGGTCATTATATCTGTCGATGTGACCCTTACTCTAACAACTTGCCTCGACCTTTGGCACATAAAATCCCTCTTTCAGACAGGACCCGACCTTTTGGGAAAAAACCTTTACAATTTACACATGTTTCATTATGATGCCCTTTCCTGACCCCAAGGGCCAGACGGACACTTTTTGACTTCGACCCATTCATTTTTCAGTACCTGAACTCACACGCTTAGACACATGGACCGTGACTCATCTAGGACTGACTCTAACTGAAAAAATGGCAGCGCTAATAGCTAGCTCCAATAGGGATACTATCATCCTGGTGAGGTGGAAAATATCAATAGACCAGGTGCCTTACCATTGGGATTTATTTGATTTGCAAACTCTAAAACAAAGGAAAAGACTCACCCTATACCTTCTTGACATAGTCATGACCAGACTCAACATAAACTTAGGGCCTTCTCTCTGGGCTTAAATTTTCTGCTGACATACTGACTCGAAACGCCTTCTTTGAAAACATAAAAAATGACTATTTACAACGAAATGAAAACCTAAACAAACCATACTAAACTACACAGTGTTTAAGGAACCTGCCATTTACATGCCCCCCACCAATGAGTTCTCCTTTAATCTCTTGTAGCAGATATGCGTTGTTCCCATGATACGCAACAATCTTGAATGGCCCCATCCAAAGATGATTGAATTTTCCATGCTTCCCTTTGTCTTCATTCCTTGTGTCCCACTTTAGCACCAGATCATTCACATTGAAATCTTCCTTCTTAGATTGCTTGTCAAAAATCTTCTTCATCCTGTCTTGGTGAAGTTATGATGGGTCGAAAACATGCTCCCTCATCTGTTGCATGTGAACTAATTGATTTATCCTCCTCTGACCGTTGTTTGGTTCGGCCTCTTACTCTTGCAGCAAATTACTGATGGGAGATCCCAGAGAGGTGGGGAAAACTGCCTTTGCGCCATATACAATTTGGAATGGTGACATGGAAATAGAATTTTTGGTATTGATTATGTCATCCCATTGTGCGTAGATAAGATTCTTGTGACAGGCCTTCTTGTTGTCATGCAGGAGCCTTTTAATAATCTTGGTTAAGCTTTTGTTGGATGATTCTGCCAATCCATTACCCTATGGGTAATAAGTCATAGAATGTCCCAGGGTTATGTTGTAATCATTACAAAATTTATCCATCTTATTGTACTTGAATGTTGTTTCATTATCCATGATGATCTTGACAGGGCACCCGAACCTATACAAGATATTGGTCTCCAGAAACTGAATGATAACTGTGCCGGTAGCTTGCCTTATGGGGACCACTTCGATCCATTTGGTGAAGTAGTTTGTGGCCGTTAGTATCCATCTATGTTGCATCGAGGATGGCGGATGGATTTCTCTTATAAATTTTAGACCCCATTGCATGAACGATGCTTTGACAGAGATAGGTTTCAACGACAGAGGTTGCATCTTTCTCTTTCCATCGAATATCTGGAATTTGTGGCAACTGGAAACTTCCTTGTATACATCTAAGAAAATAGTGGGAAAATAATAGCCTGCCCTCAAGATTTTATGCGCGTTGGTTTTCCAGTAATGATTCCCCCCACAGTCCCCTTTGTAGAACTCCCTGATAGCTCGTTTTGTGTCTTCTTCCAGCAAACAATTTAGCAAGATCCCTCCTAGATATTTCCAATATAGAGAGTTATCTAGGATGCAAAACTTAGCAGCCTTCAACTTAAAAACCTATCCTTGGTTTTGGTTAACCCTAGAGGAACTTGCAAATTTCTCAACACGTAAATGATATCAGCGTACCAAGGTGAATCAATGAATTTATTAGATACCTGGGAGACTGCTTCTTCTTGAGGGTTCTTCGATAGATCATCAATGAATTTTATTACCAAAACATCACAGTTCGACTGTGCCATCAATTTTTCAAGCCCTTGACCCTTAATCATCTTTGTGGGATTGATTTCAAGGTCATATTCCAGCATGACTACGATTCATTTACCTCTTCTCCCCTCAGGGTCAGGATGAGTCGGGATATCCTTCACAGAATTGCTAGGAACGTTAGTAATGACGCAGGAATGTAGTATATAAGTCATGAATTCCTTGAGGGATTTCACTAAGGAATATTCTTTTTTTTCCATGATATCATACCTCAGTGGGGAGTCTCTCAATGTCTTGCTGAAATAGGCCATAGGTTTTTTGAAATTATGTTCGTCCTTCTGTAACAGTATGCCAGCGATGGTGTTCTCTGAGGAGAAGGAGAAATATGGGCTAGCTAATATGGGAGCTTTGGTCAGCTCCACCTTGATGTCTTCAAATGATTTCCTAGCTTCAGGGGTCCATTTTATCTCATTTCCTTTTCTAAGCATACTCCTGATGTGCTTTATAATTTCAACTAGATTCGGAATGAACCTCCTCACAAAATTCACCTTTCCCAGGAAGGATTGTACCTTTGTATTTCTTTGAGGAGTGTTGATATTCATAATCCCTTCCACCATGTTGGGGTATATCTTTATTCCTTCCTTTGAGATTATGTGCCCCAACATTTTCCTTCTTGCATTCCGAAAATTTTTTTTTCGGATTTAAAGATATGCCAAAATTTCTGCACTTCTGGAAGACCTTCTTTAGATGCTCAAGATGTTGTTCATTAGAGTCATAAAATACTATGATGTCATCCAGGTAGATCATGATAAACTTGTCTTTCTCCTCAGCAAATTCCATATCCATAGCCTTCTGGAAATTAGCTCCAGCGTTCATAAGACCGAAAGGAATCTTTGCATACATGAGCATACCCCATGGTGTCGTAAAGGTTGTCTTTTCCCGATCGTCCAGGTGTACCATGATCTGAATGTAACCGGAAAAACCATCCAGCATCAAAAAAAATTAGGATCCAACTACTTTCTGCATGATGTAAACCATCTTAGGAAGCGAGTAGTTGTCTTTGAGGGATAATCTGTTCAGGTTCCGAAAATCCATGCATAACCTTATTTCACCACTCTTCTTCCTTACAGGCACAAGATTCGCCATCCATTTTGAAAATCTCAAAGAAACAATAATTTTGGCATCAAATAGTTTCTTTACCTCTTTTTCAATCAGTGGCAACAGCAGGGGATTGATTTGTCTTATCTTTTTCTTGAAAAAAAAATTATCCTCTTTGATAGGAATGACGTGTTGAATCACTCTAGTGTCGTAGACTTTCAAGAATCCATAACTCCACGCAAAAATGTCAGGAAAATATTTCATGAGGTTGATATATCTCTACTTGATCTCCGGACTGAGTGTCTTTGAAAATTTGATTATCTTTGGATTCTCTTGGGTCCCAATGTTTCAATCCTCGACATCTTCATCATTTGCATTGATCCTGGGATTTCTAGCTACATCATTTTCATCAAACAACTTTTCTAATGGAACCAATCCTTTGGGGATGATATTTTTTTTTAGCTGCACTATATCCCTTCCAGCTATCTGGTTCTAAAAGGGGTCTTCATCACTACGCGTAGCTGCATCTTCATCTTCTTTGCAATATCACTCATCATCAATGTTTACGTTAGTGAACTCGTTGCTCATTTAGAGGAATCTCTCCACCTGTTTGTCATCTTCAAACACTTGCCAATACTTGATATTATTGGGTACCACGGGTCTGTGTTTGAATTCAATCTCATACTTCTTGTTGGGAAAAATTGGAATTTTAAATAATGAAGCTGAGGTGGCCAGGGCATCTGCAATTTGATTCTTCCCCCTTGGGATCACTGACAAATTTTACTCTGAGAACTATTTGAGGAGGTCCATCACTAGATTCCTATATGCTCTCAGGCCGGGGTGCTTGGATTGGTATATACCCTTCACTTGATTTATGATGAGCTCAGAGTCTTCGTGCACTGCTATCCTCTTAGCGCCCAATTCTTTCAAAGTTCTCAGACCCAAAATTAGTGCCTCATACTTAACCATGTTATTTGTACAATCAAAGGTGAGCTTGTAAGAGCAGAGCTTGGAGCCCACCTTGGGAGGATTTATCCATACACTAGCTCTAGCTCCTTCCTTGTTGACAGGTTCGTTGAAGCTCATATTCCACATTTCATTCTCCACACAATTTCTCTGATCTACACACTCTTCTACTTGATGTGCGGCCTTATCTTTGACAGTCATGAAATTTGTCGTCTCCTCCCTTTCAAAACTTAAGTCATTGTAAAAAATAGAGGAGTTGATCTCGGTGTTGACGTAGTAGATAGGATGATTGTTCGGTTGGGTCTTGCTACTCACCATGTACTTGAGTAGAACCTTTATTTACAGTCTTATTTCTTGGCTGAAAACAGGGATGGTGGCATAAGACATATCCATCTTCAGGGTTTCCTTTAATTTCGTGGCCCATGATCTGGATAACAACATGTCGAATTTTGGGGGGATGTCAGCCACCACCACGTCCATGACCATATTCTTCGACAGAATTTGAGATAACGAAATGACCAAATATTTGATCAGACCTAAACATTTCACCTTTCTTGAGTCGAAAGAGGAAATATCCTTATAGGTCCCGGTGACGTCCAAGCCTAACTTGTCCATGACCACCTTTGGCACAAGATTGTGTGACGGGCCCAAATCCAACATGGTGTTATGCAAATTCATGTCATGCATTTTGAGGTTGACATAGAAAGGGGGAACATCCTCAGTATCGCCAATTTCTTCTACCCGTAGACCAAATAAAATGGTAGGCCGGTCATCCTGGACGTTCAGGGTATTTGGAGCCTCTTCCATCTTCAACATTTTAATGATATGATCCTGATACTCTCCCTTCTTGATGATCTCATTAAAAGGAACGAAGATTTTAATTTTGGCCATTTCATTCTCAAAGTTAAAGGGGGGAGGGAATTTATCTACCTCTTTGATGCCCATCTCCTTACTCGCCTCCAGTGTTTTCTTTAAAGCCTCCTCCTTTGACATTCCTTTCTCTGTCGCGTCCCTTATTGGATTATATTTCTTTGGTCACCTTGTGGAAGGAGTGTTCTCTTGATGTTATTTTGTGGGACTCATCTTCTGAGGCTCTGCGGATGTCTTTCTCCTCCTGAGGTTGTATTTATTTTGAAACTGCATGATTTCATTGTGATATCCTTTCTTGAACTCCTCTGTTTCTGAAGACAGTGTGTCCTTGGTATCCACCATAATACCATCATTTACATCCATGAATTGATCGTGTTCTCCCTTTGTCAAGAACATGTGTGCATCTGTGTCATCGTAGCAATGCATCTGGTCTTGGATCATCTGATCAAAATATTCATTCACGTAATTTTTTTGGAATGGAGGTATTATTTGTTGATCACCCTACTCTCTTTGGTCCCTATGCCTGATCTACGAGACCGGAGCCATTCTAAATTTTTTATTTCTGGGTTGTAAATTGTTTTTAGCCCTAGCAGCAGGCTTGTTCTCCATGGACATCCTTTCCATCAGCTTCTCCATAATATTCATCATCAATTCAAACTTTTCATATGACGATCAAGACGTAGAGGGTTGTGCATCTCCTTGGGGTTTCTTTCCATTTATGTCAAAGTTTTTTTTTTATCTTTCCTGACACCATCATATTTACTTCGACTTTGATTCCATCGCTCATCATAGCGCCTAAAGTAGTAGATGTTATTTCTCTCAGCAGAAAAGAGAAATCGTTGTCAAAGGAATCGGCATATCGAAGTTGCGTAGCTCCGAGAGGCGGCTAGACTTTTGTGGGGATTGAGTTGTAGACCTTCATGAATTGGGCTGAGAACTCTTGCACCATTTCCTCTAGTGCTCTCTTCATATTGTTTTATTGTGTTAGTAGTTGTAGAGGATTCTTTTTGTCTCCCCATCTGGAAAGGAACGATGTTTCAAACACTGTGAAATCGGAGATGATCGCTACTCGAAGGGCCTTAAACCACTTCCTAACCTCCCCTGAAATAATCTACGTGAACAATATCATTTTCGCATCCTCATGATCAACCTCTTCTAGGTAAACAAAATTATTGAACCAATCCAAGTTCTTTTGGGCAGAGGTGTTTCCTTCGGCATCATATATCTTAATCCTCTGATTATAGTTTTGGGGAAAATCATGCAGCTGGGTTGGTAGGGAAAGAGCAGAGAATCTGGCGGCCATTACTCTAGGAGGTTTTGGAATTGGGGGAATGTTCTGAGTGGGGATTACAGCAGCTCACGAGATTTGTTTTGGTATCAAATATTGAAACCTCTTCTCATCAAAGACTATCTCATCCAAGCAGGTTTATGATTTAGACTTGAACAAGGTTTGTTCAAATAGTGTATCAAAATCAAGGTCATTGATTCTTTGTACACCATCCTTAGGTAAGGATAGGTTTTTGTTCAGGTAATAGAATGTGTCTGGCACCTTTTTCTTTGCCCTGCACAGAATTTTTTCGGGATCAGACACGGGTGCTACAGGGTCCAGAGCAGGATTGGCTATGGTATAAACTGTCTTTGGAGATAGGATTTTTGAGTCATACTACTCTATGATACTAGTCTCATTCAGTGGAGTCGTCAGGCTAAAGGTTTCAGCCAATATAGAATTTTGGCCCACTATTACTCTCAGGGGTCAAAACTACATCTTTAGTCGTTCTCCCAAGGAACGTTTTATTCAATTTCATCCACGGCAAAAAGGTGCCAAAATGTTAGCACTCTATAAATTCATTTGGCAGAGAAAATGAATGACAGAGGCAACCTATAGACCAACTTTAAGACTGAAAACTAGCCTTTCCAACCTAGAGAGGGCTCTCTCTGAAACTTAGTCTCTAAAAGATAATGGATTTGAATTGTTGGCTAGGTTTATTGCGTTCGTGCAATGTTTTTGGTTCTGTTGGCAAGGGATACAGAACCTTGGGCCATGGAGTCAAATTCCAGAAAGCGAGAGACATAAATGACTTGGTAACTAAAGCTTGAGAGGATAAAGGCTAAGCAGGCAATGGTCTTTTAGTTCAAAGTCATTGTGTGTGGGTAGAGAAAAATACATAAAGAAACTCAGAGCACCATTGGAGATGAATTCTAAATTACTTAGAAGAAAACACAGGAGTTTAAATGGTAGAGTCTAAATTACCACGCGATGAATTCTAGAATTATTAAACGTTCTGATTTAAACAGAATATAGACATGGATATACAAAAAACAGAAAACAGGAAATATATACATAAGAGAGATCACAATACATCAAACCACCACCATTAGAATATTTTCATCAAAGTCTCAGGACCTTCACATTATATTTCAATCGGGGTCAAAAGTTACATTCAACAGTCACTATCTACACTAATTTTCCAACCAACCTGGCTTACATTGAAAAGATGCAATATATAGAAAAAGATGGGCCTCTTGGGTTGCCATGCCCCCAACTACTACTCCTAGAATCTTGGCTATGGTTATTCTCTACTAGATGATCTTTCGAATGGCACTTACTAAGAATAGAAACTCAACTGTACCCAATTATGTCCTAACCGACGTCTTTACCATGATCGTTCGGTCATCAGCAAGATTCCATCATTAAGAAGTAAAGCGTCGTCGCTTCTCCTTTGAAGGGTCATCTAAATGATTGAGCACTTTTTCATACTTATGCCACCCAATGTAACGGGCTTTGATTGGTGCCATGCGATAATTGGTTGTGGTATGCATGTGACGGGTTGGTATGGAGGGTGACTATGGACTATCACTCATGTTTTCCAGATGGCGACTATGATTAAGAGACCATGCATCTCCTTGAAAATTGTTGAGTGTTCCACCTACACTTGTCCTTCTCGACGGGTGGTTTTTTAGCATCTATGCAATGTATATCCATCGCGCAGATACCCATCAGATTCCTTGCTTCCCAGCAGGAAGTAGGACATGGGGAGAGAGGAATTTTGCACCACGTTTGAAAAGACAAAAATGGGGTCGGGTCAATTATGTTTTTGGCCTTATCTGCAGTCTTAAGTTTAGAGCGTTTTCCTGAGGGACCAGTTGCACCTTTTCATATTATTTACCTGTCTTCGCAAGACCTTGTTCCCCTTCAGCTTTGCTTCATCACTGGCTAGAGTTGCGCGGATGTTTTCTATGGTCGTTCCACATTCCTTGAAATGCTTCACGATTTAATCCTCTGAAATTCTTTGTTCCTCACGCAGCTGGAGGATAATATATTGCGCTTCTCAGAGTTGTATCTTGAACCAATTCACATTCCCTTCTCGACTCTACGATGTTGATGTCTTGAGAGTCCTTTCCGCTAACTTCTTTCTCAATTTCTTGTTCTCCTGGTTCAACTTGGCAATAGAGAGATGCGCTTTGTTTAGCTGTTGCGGTGGCTCCTGAACATCCATGCTTTCAGTGCCCGGCCTTCTTCGTCTATCACAGATTTCCCAGCTTGAACCCTCGACAGGTTATAGCCGAAAATTTTGCATGAGTAACTTCTCAGCAACCGATTGTGCATGTGGTTCATTTAGAGCTGGGGCATCCCCAGGCTCCTTGTTCTTCCTTGGCCTACCTCTTTTCCTGGGTACTGGATGTTGGGGATATGAGACTTCCATTGTATTTACTTTTCCCTCAACCCCTTATCTTCCCACCTCCGCGATGCAAGATGATGCTTCTCCCATTTGTAGAGGGGGATCTCCTTTGGGGTCCCTAGGGATGTCAGTTGAAAACAGAAATGAATCCCACTCCTTGTCCAGTCACCTCAATTCCTCAACTATCAACAATTTGATTAGTGAGATATGGGATAAGTTCTTCTTTGGTTGGTCTGCTTCGACTTGGACGTTGTCCGCCATTCCTCCTAGAATTTAGTGCAAGAAGAAAGGTAAGTTCAACAGCCTCTTACCTATGAAATACATCAATAGTCTGATGTGATGTGGGTATATTATGTCATACCTTATTTCACAAGTGAAATACTTTCTAATCACCTTCAATAGTTTCTGAAAAGGCTCATAGATACCGACTTGGAACACCCGTTTCAATTTTCTCGTTCAGGTAGTTTGGTTTGATAAATTATTCATAGCATAGCACGTCCAAAGGCATGCCCTTACACCACCTCTCACCGCACGTAGGGATCTTCGTCGTAGCTAACAGAGTTTCCTCCGTCACTCGGAATGTGATTCCTGCAATAACCATGTGGAACCCATTAAATCTGAGTGTGAACTGTTCTGACAGTTTCACATTGTATCCTTGGATTTTATCGCAATATTGCATGCATCTAACCTGTTCGAAATATGCCCTGACATTTCGATCTTCGTTATTCAACGCCAAGTGTTGAGGCTCGGGCCTCACATTTCTTCCACTTTGTGCCCTCTTCCTTATGTTTTGGGATGTCATTAGGGTGCAATGCGTGTTTTTTCTACGTGCGCGGTAGTGAAAGATGACACCCCCTTCACGCGGAAAATGGGTAATGATATTCTTAGCCCAGACATGTCAGAGAGGCGATAGCGGAACTTTGCGTGATAAGAGAAAATGAATTTAGGAATTCACTGTGCGGCCCCCTGGCGCCACGAAGATTCTTGGTGCAGGAAAAGGTCAATGTTGTGACAATGATGATGACGGGCTCGTCGCAATAGGCAAGCACGATAGAAAATTTGGGCGTGACAAAAACTCTAAGGATGAAAGGATGATCGTGAGAGGACTTGTCGCTTGACGAACTAGCTTGTGACCAACTCTAACAGGTTTTGAACCATGATTTAAGATGGAAAAAATGTGGCAATCTTGACTGACCAAGTTTGCGACATAGTTGATGGCAATCGCTTTCCCGCAACGAGAAAACTCAGGGCTTGCAAGAAAAATTATAGACAACGCATAAACTTGGATTGTAAGAGAGATAGATGAAAAATGACTGGAATTTATAACTGAATGGGAGAGGGATGGTATCATGACAGAGGACATTGAATCCATGGTCATGAGAAGTTTTGAAGCAGGATGAATATTTTCACAGCACACTCGTGCAACGGGTACACTTCGGAGTGTGTAAGGTATAGATGATAAGAGCTATACAGTATACATGATATGAGCATCGTGATTTCTTATCTTTTTTTACTTCATAATGAGGTGATGATGGTTGTTATATCTACTGATGTGACCCTTACTCTAACAACTTTCCTCGACCTTTGGCACGTAAAATCCCTCTTTCTAACAGGACCTGACCTTTTGGGAATAGACCTTTACAATTTACACATGTTTGATTATGACACCCTTTCCTAACTCCGAGGGCCAAGCCGGTCACTTGCTGGCTTCAACCCATTAATTGTTCATTACCTGAACTCACATGCTTTGACTCATGGACCATGACTCATCTAGGACTGACTCTAACTGAAAAAATGGTGGCACTTAAAGAATCTTTAAAAAAAAAAGTTTTTGAAGGAGTTCCAAGTGTATTATTGGATTCTTCCTTTCCAACATAGGTACCAATTGTATGCAGTGCCTTCGAGGTACATTGATGCAGGAGCATCCCTCACGTCAAGCGAGCTAGCGCAGAAGACAAAGGATAGCTGGGCAAACCCAGCCAAATATTTTGAATTTTCCGTTGAAGTTGATGTGCCAAATATAAATGAGACCATTTAATGAAGGCACCTTGGTATAATGTAAGCATACCTTGAGCGCCCCGGTCTCGTCTGAAGCAGATGGAGGAATTTATAGTAGTTAATGCAGGTAGATAGGATTTTAATATTAGATTAGACAGTTTTAGAAGAAAAGAGGGAAAAACATATATAGACACCCTCATTGTGCATTGTAACATAATTCTGGATAGTTAATAGAATTTTGAGCATTGAGAAGAGAAGCAGAGAGTTGTGTAGAAACACCCATGTACAGTCATTTGGATTAATAGAAGAGTTTAATTCAAATTCATGGAGTTGTGTTTATTCTTTGTGTATATGTGTTGAATGATATGCTCATGAGTATTTACTTCCTGTTATGCATTTGTTGTTATGTTGTGTATATGATTTCATATGTTGAGATTGAAGTCTGAAAGGAAGTAGAAGGAATGAGTTTCAATTGTTTCTCTATCTGAGCAAGGATTCCTGCAAGGAGTGCAGTTGAAGTGGTCCGCAAGGAGTGTGTTGACAGAAGGCTTGGATAGACTAACTCTTGTTCTTGTTCACCCAGAAGTGAAATTGGGTTATACGAGCCGTTCAAGAAGTGTGCAGGCTGAGGAGAGTCTCAGTGGTGAAAATGAACGAAGTATTGAAGGAATGTTGTTGCAGGTGTGCGCAGAGTTAAAAGAACTCAACACTTGGAGGTGTTTGAGAACTACCGCAAGGAGTGCATGTAAGGACCCTCTTAGAGGTTGAAAGTGTGAGAAATCTCAGGAGGGATAAGTCTTTTAAGTTTGTCGAGGAGAAGCCCAGAGAATCCATGTCGTGGAGTGTTTGAACAAGCGCTGCAAAGTTACGCGTAGGGGGATTAGTTTTCATAGAGGAATATTGGGTTCACCCGTAGAAGACATCCAAGAGGAAGATAGATGGTTAGGATCTCGTGGAGAAGATTTACAATCTTTCGTCAGCCATTGGATCGATCAAAGGAGCGAGGAGGTTACAGCCGCGTTCAGAGTTCAAGCTCCAGGGGTCGTCAGTCGTTGGATCGTGGATCAGTTAACCGTCAGCCGTCTGAGCTGACAAGAGTTGCACAGGGTTTAAACCCTTGTGAGCAGTGTAAGAACCCCAAGAGGCGTCTGGATATCGAGCCATAAGAGTTCAGGAAATCGGGAATCACGGGAGCAGAAGATTAGGAAATTCCATAGGAAAAACCCCGATGGGTTGACCTGAACCGTCCATCATTTGGGATGTGTGTTAGAAATCCGGAGAGAGTCGGGAACTGATGTATCAGGGTTCCTGAGGACAAGGAAACCGGTGCATCAAGAATCACGATATCACGAAACGCGATATCCCGATAGGCTAAGGAAATAGTGTGGACCACAGCAGAGTCGACGACATGGACAGGTGGCAGCCATCGGAGCCATTGGGAAAAGTCCCGACAAGGGAGTCATCTATCGGTGTTTGGCTCATCGGGATATTGGAGATCCCAGTGACAATATTTTTATGCACTTTGGATTCACGGAGTCCGAAACCCCGACAGGGAGGAAGGTGCCACCGTGCGGCTAGCTGTCAGCACGCCGGAACGAAGGGAAGCACCATTGTGGGAGCCAGTTGTCCGTATAGCGGCAGATCGGGATTCAGGAAATCATGAGTCCTGAGGACGATGGTATTTTGACATCAGAAATTCCAAAACTCCGATGAGGAATATGACTGCGGTCATATAGGAACCAGTCGCGTGGACAAAAGGCTTAGTCCAGGAAGGGGCTAAGGCAGCAGGGGAGCATATCGGGAATCGGGGAATGGTGAGGCAAGTTATTTTGGATATCGCAAATGCCGAAATCCCGATAGGAGGAACCCTGATAGCAAGGTAAAAGGTCAGTTTTGACTCACGTCGGATTTCGAAGAATCGTGAGGCACAAATCACGCGATCACAGGATTCACGAAATCGTGAAGTCCGATTTCCTGATCGCTAAGGGAGATCTTTTGAAGAAGTTGTCATGGGTGAAAAATTCCCGATAGGGAATTAGAAGAACCTTTCAGTTCTTTGGGCCGAGGAAGGAAGAAAGATCATATGAGCGGACGTGTCTACCGGGCGTGCCTGCGTCAAGTGGTATCAGAGCGAGAATATTGCTTGTATATTTTAGGAAGGAAGAGGCAGGGAAGGAAAGCACTCTGATACATGCGTCAAGTGGTATCAGAGCGAGAATATTTCTTGTATATTTCAGGCAGGAAGAGGCAGGGAAGGAAAGTACTCTAATACACACGTCAAGTGGTATCAGAGCGAGAATCTTTCTTGTATATTTCAAGCAGGAAGAGGCAGGGAAGGAAAGCACTCTGATACACACGTCAAGTGGTATCAGAGCTTAGAAAAGATTCTTTTCTTTCTGTAGCAGAGAAAAAGGAGAATTCACCATGCGCCAAGGATAAGAGATAGACAATCACCCGATCCAGAGGAGGAAATGGAAATGTCCAGAGGAAGGGGTAGGCAAGTGCAAAATCCAGGAGTGGAAAGAGAATTGCATGACTTACGTGCTATGATTGTGGACATGGATATAAGGCAAAGGTGCAAATCTGACAAAGGAGATATCAGTGAGTCCGAAAATGAAGATGATGATGGACATGGAGAAGAAGAAATCCTAGTAGAGGATGAAGCAAATGAGCGCTTACTTAAAGTTGTTGCAAGAATGGGTGCAAAGGTGAAAATGGACATTCCAGTTTATGAGGGAAATCTGGATGTAGAAGAGCTTCTAGACTGGATTAGAGCTCTAGACACCTATTTTGACTATGAAGATATTGAAGAGGACAAGAAAGTCAGGCATGTCGTCATGAGGTTGAAAGGACATGCGGCCTTGTGGTGGGATGAACTACAAGCTGACAGGCGTTGCCAAGGCAAGTAGAAAATTAAGAGTTGGGACAAGATGATTGCAAAGATGAAGGCAAAATTTATCCCCAGGGACTACCAAATTTCTCTGTTTAGGAGGATGCAGAACCTGAGACAGAAGCTGATGACAGTGAAGGAGTATACTGAGGAATTTTACAGGCTGAATATCAGGGCAGGTCATCGTGAAAGCAATGACGAAAAAGTAGCCAGGTATATGAATGGCCTGAGATATGACATTCAGGATGAAATGAGCATGGCAACCATCCGAACGGTGGAGGATGCTTACCAAATGGCTTTAAAGGCAGAAGAGAAGCTGAGCCGTAAGCAAGGTTAGCGAGGCTGAGGCAGGAGTCATCCCAGAGGCAAAGTGTTTGCCTAGGAAAGGACCCAAAAGCCCAGGGATGACTGGAAGAAACCTCAAACTCGGACAGAGAGAGGTGGAAGTTCACAGCGAGGACGACACGTTGAGCAGATAGAACAGCATACTGAGCAGAGAGGAGGATATGCTGATAATAATAGGTTTCCTCGTACCAGGGGTAGAGGAAGAGGAAGAGGTGGAGTAATCACATGCTTCACATGTGGAAAGGATGGGCACAAGTCATTCAACTATCCAGATAAAAAGAAGGATGGAGGAGAAGCTCACATCGTCAAGGCACAGAGGCGAGATGTGGAAGTGGAAGATGCAGAAGGCAGAAGGTCATTGATGATGTGTAAGGTTCTCTTAACACCCAAGAAGGAGGTGGAGGACTCATCTCAAAGAACTGGACTTTTCAGAACTTCTTGCAAAACTAAGGACAGGGTATGCAAGGTTATCGTGGACAGTGGTAGCACTAACAATCTCATTTCAACCGAGATGGTAGAAAGGCTGGAGCTGGAGACGACTGATCACCCGAGTCCATACAAAGTTTCATGGCTACAAAAAGGACATCAGGTAAATGTCACTAAACAGTGCTTAGTTGACATTAAGATAGGAGGATATAATGATAAGATATTATGTGAGGTCATTCCTATGGATGTTTGTCATCTATTATTGGGTAGACCATGGCAATACGATAGAAATGTGATTCATGATAGGAGAATGAACACATACACCCTGGAGAAGAATGGGAGGAGACACATGTTGCTTCCAATAAAGGATTAGGAGGTGAAGCCAAAAGAAAGCAACACAGTACTTCTCATGAGTGGGAAGGAACTTCTTACCAAGGTTAAGAAGAAGGAGGATCCGCAATTCTTTGTGGTCAGAAAACCAAGAATTGTTCTGACTAGCACAAGAGTGGATGATTTKCCAAAAGAAGTTCAGGAACTACTGGAAGAGTTCGCTGACATCGTGGTGGACGAATTACCTTGTTCGTTGCCACCGATGAGGAGTGTGAGTCATCATATAGATCTCATACCAGGAGCCARTTTGTCGAATAAGGCCGCGTACAGGTTGACGCCGCAAGAAAATGAAGAGGTCAAGAAGCAGGTCCAGGAGCTGCTAGACAAAGGATTGGTCAGGGAAAGTTTGAGCCTGTGTGTCGTTCCAACGGTACTCAGTCCAAAAAAAGATGGAGGTTGGAGAATGTGTACCGACTCAAGAGCCATCAACAAGATAAACCATCAGGTACAGATTTCCATTACCAAGGATGGATGATTTAATGGATTGCTTAAGTGGAGCAAAAAAAAATTCAAAGATTGATTTGAAGAGTGGATATCACCAAATTCGCATGAGAGAAGGCGATGAGTGGAAAACAGCATTCAAGACAAATGAAGGTTTGTATGAATGGCTTGTTATGTCATTTGGCTTAACAAATGCACCAAGTACCGTTATGAGATTGATGAATGAAGTCCTGAAGGATTTCATCAGAAAATTTGTCATCGTGTATCTGGATGATATATTGATTTTCAGTAAGACGAAGGCTCAACATCTGAAGCATTTGGCCATTGTGATGAGGAAACTACAGCAGGAGAAGTTGTTGATAAACATAAAGAAGTCCTCATTCATGAAGACAAAAATTATTTACTTGGGATTTGTTATATCTGCAAATGAGTTGAGGATGGATCCAGATAAGGTGGAGGTAATCAAGAATTGGCCATCACCAAGGAACATATTTGAGGTGAGAAGTTTTCATGGATTGGCTAGTTTCTACCGAAAATTCATCAGAAATTTCAGTGGGATTAGCGCAGCAATGATGGATACAGTGAAGAAAAGACATAAATCTTTTCACTGGACTGAAGAGGCTGAGAAGAGTTTCAATTTGTTGAAACGAAATATTACAAGACAACCAATTCTAATGTTGCCGGATTTTCAAAAGACATTTCAGGTAAATTGTGATGCAAGTGGGTTTGCCATAGGAGCGGTCTTGAGTCGGGAGGACAGACCGATTGCATATTTCAGGGAGAAGCTGAATGAAGCGAAGGTAAAATATTCCACGTATGATAAGGAATTCTATGCCATCATATAGGCATTGAAAAAATGGAGGCACTATTTGATTCAAAAGGAATTTGTTTTATATAGTGATAACCATGCATTGCAGTTTGTGACTCAACAGGAAAAGTTGAATCAGAGGCATGTTAAGTGGGTTGAATACATGCAGAATTTCACTTTTGTAATAAAACATATTTATGGTACTGCTAACAAAGTTGTTGATGCTTTGAGCAGGAAGTGTTTGTTGTTGCAGGAGTTCAAAGTCAAGACGTTAGGCTTTGATGATCTCAGAGAATTGTATGCAGATGATCAGGATTTTAAGGAAGTGTATGAAGCAGCTGAGAATCCAGTTCTCAGAGACAAAATCCAGTGGATAGAGTATGTAATCCAGGAAGGGTTGTTGTTCAAAGGCAATCAGTTGTGTATTCCAAATTGCTCCATGAGGGAGAATCTGTTAAAGGAGAAACACAGCGGAGGATTGGCCGGACATTTCGGTCATGAAAAGACATTCGCGAAGCTGAGCGAGTCATAATTTTGGCCAGGGATGCGAGCAAAGGTCAAGATGTTTGTAGACAGATGCAGGATTTGCCAGCATTCAAAGGGAAGGAAGCAGAATGCGGGTTTTTATCAACCATTACCCATACCTGAGAAGTTGTGGGATGAAATTAGCATGGATTTCGTATTGGGATTGCCAAGGACGCAAAGAGGATTTGATTCAGTCTTTGTGGTAGTGGATAGGTTTTCCAAGATGGCACATTTTATCCCATGCCAGAAAACTAGTGATGCAACTCACATCGCAAATTTGTTTTTCAAAGAGGTCGTTCGACTTCACGGCTTACCCAGAAGTATAGTTTCGGACAGAGATACAAAGTTCGTGGGACATTTCTGGAGGACACTATGGAAGAAGATGGGGACTAACTTGATGTTTAGTTCTTCTTATCATCCTCAGATGGATGGGCAAACAGAAGTGGTGAACAGAAGTCTAGGAGACTTGCTAAAAATCTTGGTGATAGATCACCATAGCCAGTGGGATAGTATATTGCCGCAGGCAGAGTTCGCATATAATGACTCAGTGAACGGGAGCACAGGCCAAAGTCCATTTCAAATTGTGTATGGCATGCAACCGAGAGGAGTTTCTGAATTAAGGGATTCGAAACAGACTGCGACTAGGAGCGCAAGTGTCGAAGAGTTTGCAGAGGTGATGAAAGAACTTCATGGTCAGGTGAAGCAACGACTGCTAGATTCAAGTCACAAATATAAGTGTAGAGCCAACTAATGGAAGAGACAACTTCAGTTCAAGGTTGGTGATTTAGTTTTGGCACATTTGAGGAAAGAGAGGTTCCCAAGGGGAACATACAATAAATTGAAAATGAAGAAAATTGGACCATGCAAGGTCTTGAAGAAAATGGGAGAGAATGCTTATGAGATTGAATTACCCGATGGGATCGGAATTTCTCCAATATTCAATGTCTCATATTTTTATCCATATAGAGCTGAGGAAGTAGGAACAAGTGATTAACAGTGAGAGGTTCAGTGGCAGAAGAAGATGCCAGTTACAGAGAAGCCATATATGGAGAAGATACTGTATAAACGAGTGGGTAAGAAAACCAGAAGGAAAGAATATTTTGAACATTTGGTCAAGTGGAAGGGCCATCCAATTGTAGATGCCAGCTGGGAGACTGAAGTAGAGATTCTGAAGCATGGACAGACCGTGCAGGAGCTCATGGACAAGAGCCCATGAAATTTTTCAAGCGAGGGAGTATGATGCAGGAGCATCCCTCACGTCAAGCGAGCCAGCGCAGAAGACAAAGGACAGCTAGGCAGACCCAGCCAAATATTTTGAATTTTCCCTTGAAGTTGATGTGCCAAATATAAATGAGACCATTTAATGAAGGCGCCTTGGTATAATGTAAGCAAACCTTGAGCGCCCTGCTCTCGTCTGAAGCAGGTGGAGGCATTTATAGTAGTTAATGCAGGTAGATAGGATTTTAATATTAGATTAGACAGTTTTAGAAGAAAAGAGGGAAAAACAGATATAGACACCCTCATTGTGCATTGTAACATAATTCTGGATAGTTAACAGAATTCTAAGCATTGAGAAGAGAAGCAGAGAGTTGTGTAGAAACACCCATCTACAGTCATTTGGATTAATAGAAGAGTTTAATTCAAATTCATGGAGTTGTGTTTATTCTCTGTGTATGTGTGTTGAATGATATGCTCATGAGTATTTACTTCCTGTTATGCATTTGTTGTTATGTTGTGTATATGATTTCATATGTTGAGATTGAAGTCTGAAAGGAAGTAGAAGGAATGAGTTTCAATTGTTTCTCTATCTGAGCAAGGATTCCTGCAAGGGGTGCAGTTGAAGTCGTCCGCAAGGAGAGCGTTGACAGAAGCCTTGGATAGACTAACTCTTGTTCTCGTTCACCCAGAAGTGAAATTGGGTTATACGAGCTGTGCAAGAAGTGTGCAGGCTAAGGAGAGTCTCGGTGGTGAAACTGAGCGAAGTATTGAAGGACTGTTGCTGCAGGTGTGCACAGAGTCAAAAGAACTCAACACTTGGAGGTGTTTGAGAACTACCGCAAGGAGTGCGTGCAAGGACCCTCTTAGAGGTTGAAAGTGTGACAAAGCTCAGGAGGGATAAGGATTTTAATTTCATCAAGGAGAATCCTAGAGAATCTGTGTCGTGGAGTGTTTGAACAAGCGCTGCAAAGTTACGCATAGGGGGACCAGTTTTCATAGAGGAATATTGGGTTCACCCGTAGAAGACATCCAAGAGGAAGATAGATGGTTAGGCTCTCGTGGAGAAGATTTACAATCTTTCATCCAAAGGTTAGGATAGGATGTTTAGGATCTCGGATCGGCCAAAGGAGAGAGGAGGTTACAGCCGCGTTCAGAGTTCAAGCTCCAGGGGTCGTCAGTCGTTGGATCGTGGATCAGTTAACCGTCAGTCGTCTGAGCTGACAGGAGTTGCATAGGGTTTAAACCCTCATGAGCAGAGTAAGAACCCCAAGAGGCGTCGAGATATTGAGCCATCGGAGTTCGGGAAATCAGGATTCATGGGAGCAGAAGATCGGGAAATTCCATAGGAAAAACCCTGACGGGTTGACATGAACCGTCCATCATTTGGGACGCGTGTCAAAAATCTAGAGAGAGTCATGAACCGGCGTATCGGGGTTCCTGAGGACAAGGAAACCGATGCATCAAGAATCGCGATATCGCAAAACGTGATATCCCGATAGGCTAAGGAAATAGTGTGGGACCACAGCAGAGACGGCGACGTGGACAGGTGGCAGCCATCGGAGCCATCGGGAAAAGTCCCGACAAGGGAGTCGTCTATCGGTTTTTGGCTCATCGGGATATCGGAGATACCGGTGACAAGATTTTTATGCACTTTGGATTCGCGGAGTCTGAAACCCCGACAGGGAGGAAGGTACCACCGTGCGTCCAGCTATCAGCATGCCGGAACGAAGGGAAGCGCCATTGTGGGAGCCAGTTTTCCGTATAGCGGCGGATTGGGATTCGGGAAATCGTGATTCCTGAGGACGATGGTATTTTGACATCAGAAAGTCCAAAAATTCGATGAGGAATATGACTGCGGTCATATAGGAACTGGTCGCATGGATAAAAGGCTTAGTCCGGGAAGGGGCTAAGGCAGCAGGGGAGCGTATCGGGAATCAGGGAATGGTGAGGCAAGTTATTTTGGATATCACAAATGTCGAAATCCCAATAGGAGGAACCCCGATAGCAAGGTAAAAGGTCAGCGTTGACTCACGTAGGATTTCGGAGAATCATGAGGCACAAATCACGTGATCACAGGATTTGAGAAATCGCGAAGTCCAATTTCCCGATCGCTAAGGGAGATCTTTTGAAGAAGTTGTTGTGGGTGAAAAACTCCCAATAGGAAATTAGAAGAACCTTTCAGTTCTTCGGGCCGAGGAAGGAAGAAAGATCCTGTGAGCGGACGTGTCTAGCGGGCACACCTGCGTCATACATGGATGCATATTTAACCTTTTCTACATCGGTTGTAATATTATATATATGGAAATATTCTTCAGTTTTGTTAAACCAAGCCACACATTGGTTATCGGCACCATTGTTTTTTGAGAGCTCAATTTTGGATTTGGGAGGATAAATCATTAAGGGTTGTGTTACGATGGCAAAACTCTCTATGGCCAAGGGTAAACCACAACAAATAGGTATGACCACATAGACCAACTCAATTCCATTGTATGTTATATGAACTAATGTGAAAGATAAGAAAGAGACCTACCTCGATCCAACGTTTTATGATGTTCCACCGTTGAGCGCTTCAACCCAAAGCTTTATACCTGCAATAAGTTCTCAACAAACAAGCAAAGAAAGTATATAGTGATAATTTAAAGGGGTTAGCACATCAGATATCATAATCCATTAATAAACATTACAAACATGCCCATGGATAATAATCATATATTTGCATGATACCAATAGGACGGGAAAGGAGTATTTCTATTAATAATTGATCAACAAAAGTGTCAACATTACAGACTTCCGTGTTGGCATGGTTCGAAACCAAGGAACCAAGTTCCTTCCAACTGGGCCTCCACCACTTCAATCCTCCACCAAAGGCAAGCTCAAAGGAGAGAGACAATGAGGTTCTCTCAAAAATAGGGAAAGAGCTTGGGGGATGAACATTGTGTTCAAACTTGAGGGACAAAGGGATGCAGACTCAATATGAAGTAATTTCTCCAGAGTAACTTTTCTCTCAAAGTTGAATGCTTTATCCTCTTTTCCATAGCTCTAAATTGTGCTCTTATAGCCTTAAAAATGCAACTAAAGGGCCGAGTCAGAATGTTTCCAGTAAATGGAAGCCAAGGATCAGAGATCTCTTGTCATGACATGGAAACCCAACTCCATTTTTGTGTTTTTTGGCATAAATCCCAATGTACGTGGGTTGTAGTGGAGCAGCCTGTGTATACGCTTGCTATATAGATGATAGGGCATGTATATGTGGAAAAATGTTTATTTTTGGCTCTGCATTTATCAAAAATGGATGATAAGTCTGTATAGGGAAATGGAAAAAGGCCCTCTGTGCAAGATAGCAATGGTGAGGCAAATATTTCTATAACAGATGCCCCCTAATGTGTGAGATCAGAGGAGTATTTGCGATGGCCGAAATACATTATAAATAACCCAGGAGTGGATTGGTAGAGAACCAATTGGAAGAACTCGATTGCTCATTACATTCTTTACTGACTTTGCATACATGGCTACCAAGAATACAATGCAGATCCATGCAGAAAATATACCAAATAAGTGTTTGTGGCCATGAATAGGCAGATACAATTGCGGTTATATGCCAAAAGTTGTCATAGTCATGAGCAAGGCCTAGTGAAACCAGTCTCAAAATCAATCTGAAGATATTTGTATACCATGGAGTGCAATCTGATCTCCCATGATCACTAAAGTTGAACAAGTGTTGGTCCAATGAAAGGGAAGCAACAGCTCAGGAAATTTGTGTCCACATAGTGATGTCTTCAAGTCTTCTACACTATCCGCCAAGGGTGAAAGTCTACATCATGTGAATAAAGGAGTTGAGGTCGAACATAATGAGACATCGTTTGATTACCGGTCATTAAGGTATACCGTTAACAAACACGAGATAGCCTACCAATAATGAAAGTAGGTATCAAGGCACCAAGTACATTCCTACAAGTGTGAATAAAGGAGTCGGTGTCGAACACTTGAGAAATGAATTGATCAGGAGACATTGATGTATTCCTATCTGTTAATGGCGAGAGAGCCTACCACTAATGACTACAAGCCTCAAGGTACTCATAAAACTCTAGGTCCCATATCTAGAATAAATGAGTTGAAGTCGATGGAAAGAGACCCGCTGAAAGGAGAGCATTAAGGCATCTCTCATCGGTCAGCACGAGGAACAAAGAAGGAGCTTCATGATTTGGTTTAGATTGGATGAAGAACATGTTCATGAACCAATGACCTTGTGCATCTTTTGCATGTATCAAATGCAAGAGGTACACGAAAAAGACCCTCTAAATAGCAGCCAATGATGAAAACTGTTGACAAAGGTGAGGAAACCACCAATAAGGATAATGGCATCCAAGACACTGCACGAATCTCAAAGTGTGAATAGATGTCTTATCGTCGAACACAAGGGAAACCACCCAGTTGACGACCAATGATGAAATGTCGATTGTTGGGTTCAAGGTGACCTACTGATGATGCAAGTAGGGCCAGGGTGCATGATAATACCATAGTTTCATGTGATTCTGAGACAAATTGGGCGTATGGATAACATGCAAAGTCAATATTTTTGAGGAGTGGTCGACGCAGGTTGTGAGACTTCCTTTGAACAAGAGCATGAGACATTTGGTGAACTCTGGTAGCATAGACTCAATGATGTGACTATTAGATGCAAGAGGCATCAATAACGTTCTCTATAGGGACTGGAAGAGTAACCAATCGGTAGAGAAAACTCTGTAACGAGATCAGCTTCCTAAGGCCATGATAAACCCAAAATTATGATGACACAAGGACTCAATAATTTTGTTCTATGTTCAAAGGTGACATGACTACTGCCAATTATAATATAGTACTCCCTTTCCACCCATCTTTTTTTGTTTTTTCATAACAAATGAATGTTATGATACAGAGGAGGAAACAAGTGTCGCAAGTAAGAAAAACTAGTTCCAGCAGTGGAACATCTGTATGCTTAATGCAAGGAAATGCACGTGGGAGATGGACACTCGGGGTGATGTTTCCTCCAAGGTATAGGGTGTCAAATTGCGAAGGATATAAACAAGGCTCTACTTGGTTGAGGATGAAAAATTGCTTAGGCAATGGTTTATAACGCAAAGAGAGAACCAGCTAAAGGCTCAATACTGCAAGCGAGAGCATGGGATGTAATCATAACTTAACACCAAAAAATATCCTTTTTTATGTCTTTTAGTCTATTTGGTGTGAAAAAGGGGTAAACTTGTGCCAAATAGACGTCTTTTCAAATCCAATTTACGAGTGTGAAAAAGACAAGTTCACTAGGAAATCTTTTCCATTTTTGATAACGAGTTGGAAAAGAGCTTAACTAAGACTCATGACCTTTAAAATCTAGTTTAACGAGTGTGAAAGGGACAAATCACTCAAAAATATTTTCGGTTTTTAGACGAGTCGGAAAAGAGCTTAACTAAGACTCATTTTTTTTGTTTTAATCAACATGTAAGGCGGGAGGCCAAGGCTCATGTCTCGGTCTTCTGTGGAACGTTAGTATCTTACGAATAGCTGACAAAAGCTTGGGAAAACCCAAAGCTCTCCAGGTCAATGAGGAGAAAGTGTTAACGGAGTGTATAGTCTCCATGATGGTTTGAATAATGTCTCTTGCTAGAAAATACATAGGTGGGGGTATGGGATGCCCCATCAGGTCATCCCAATCGTATGGAACCTCATCAAGACTTGGAGGGAGAGTATTCGGGGGAAGAATAAACCTCGCTCATTCAGAAGGAGTAGGGTTAGGAATGTTGATGACATGACTAAGAGGCGCATCACTCTCTTCAAGGAGAGTAGGGTTGACCAGAGATTGCATTGGTGTGGCCACTTCTTCAATTATAGATTGAAGAGGATGCATAGTAACGGGGGCAAGAGACGCTTCTCCTTCAAAAAAGGAGTCGAGGTCAAGAGGGGATCGTGGTGGTGAGACCACCGAGGTGATCAAAGGAGGAGTAGTGTGAGGAGAAACCAGGGATGCCTCAGAATCTGAAGGGCTCGTGGGTGAGCCCCACGCTTCTAGTATCTCGGCAGTAACCGGACACAAACGAGTAAGGTGATTTCCTTCACAGGTCCTGCAAAGGAATTTAGGCTTACATCTGAGAAGTCTAGGCTTCTCGATGTGACTAGTCAGGGAAAGAGAGTCATCTCATGTATGAGTAATAGAGGTTGGAGACGTGACATAGCTATGATTTGGGGTAAAAAGGATGGTGTCCCCAACATAATCAGTAGAGGTTGGGTGCGAGTTGTCAACACAATTTGTAGAAAATGTTGACCCATCTCCGACATGACTGGCATAGGTTGGTGATGGAGCACCAGTGTGACTAACAGTGACTGGGCTAGCGATAGATGGAGGTATTTGATTCCAAGGTCTGGGGAAATATTGATTCTGAAATATTGCAGACCAGAAAGGATCCTGGTGTACTCCCTGTCCCTACCCAGAAGGGTGGTAGCTTGCACTAAAATGTTCTGAAGAAGTTTGGATGGGCATCATCATTGAGGCCTGCGAAGGGACCGAGGTCGGATAAGAATTAATCGAGTGATGATATATGTTGACCCCTTGTGAAGGGGTCCCATGAAGAGGGTAGCCCGAACCGTAAAATTGGTTTTCCCCGTATAAAATACTCGGAGGCATCTGAGGGCCAGTCATGGGGAAAATGTTCGAAGGAACTGCCCTGGCAGGCAATGGATACATGGGTGGTGCATAATAAGTGGGAAAATTACCCATATGAGCATTGGCTCCTGGAAGAGCATAGTTAGCATTGGATTCATAAGAGGGAAGGTTCCAACCTCCCATGGGGACATGACTCATATCAAACGAACAAGTAGGAATCAGAGCCATGATGCCCTCATATCCCATGCTAGGATTCATATATGTGGACTAGGAAGAGGATTGCACGGGTGAAGACATATCAACAGAAAAATTACTAGAGACCCAAGGAGTGGACTGAGTTTTGCAATTCGGCACACCATTGTAAAAAGTGGAAGGATTTGTCCCCATGAAGTGAGTAGGCATCATGGGGTAGGTAGCAGAAAATGAGGGAGCAAAAGAAACTCCACTATCCATGATGGTGAAATCCAACAAAGACTCCTAAGGCCTACTAGTAGTCAAAGAGAATACCAAAAATTCAATATGCAAACGGGCCAATATGCATGCAAACGTGCTAAAGTGGTTGAGTGGCCTCCATCGCTAAAGAAGGTGTGCCTCGTCCAAGAGGGACCTGAGACTCCCCGATAAAGTTTGGAGGTAACAGAATCAGTTATAGAGGCCCTCGTGGGCTTAAAAATCAGTCGATCAAATCCCCTCGGAGAGGTAATCCTCCATAAAGGTTGTGTGTTGTCCGACCCCTATCTGACCTAGGGTACAAGCAGAATAACCCCTGCAAGTAACCTATGAGATACTTAAGTCAAGCAACTAATAAACCATTGTATAATCGATGCACAGGCGAGCAGTCATAAGTCTGGATCATCGTATGGGAAGAGTATCAAAGCCTGAAACCTTGAAAGAACTGCCTCTCATAGAGGTATGGGTACTAGAAATATCCCCAAATACGAATAAATCCGCAGAAATATCTCTGACGCTAGGCGAGTATCCAAGGGTTATCCCTTCAAATAACTTCGCACGACCTCGTGATTAACTTCAGTGTGAACAGAGCCTCATGATATTATCAATTATACAATGGAATTATTAAATCCCTATCTCAGACACATATGTTGATTTAATTGCCTTGGAGAAGTTTACTCACAAAATCCTATTCCAAGGCACTAAATCCTAGACTAGTTTGTGCACCCTAAAAATAAAATCGTGACTAATCAATTTTAGTTTAAAGCGTAAATTTTATTGGTCGTGATTACTCAAAAGGGTATGGAAGCGAAACTCATGATGTTATGAATCTGCAAAAGATAAATATGAATATAATGCAAAGTCTACCTTTAACTTTTCAATGAATGATATGTTAATAAAAACAGTGCAATTTTCAATTTCAACTCTACAATTTAGAAGTAAAATGCAATCTTTTGCTAAATGTACTAAGCTAATGATAAAGGTTCAAAGACAAAAATGTTAACCAATGCAAAATGCCTATTTTTTTGTATTTTCAATATATCATAAAGAAAATGCATGGACTGAGAAGCAGCCTGATATAAAAATTCTACTATGTATAAACAAAATAACTCAAGCAAAACACCAAGTAGCCAAGAAAATAGCCTGGGGTTCAAGGACAAATCAAAAATGAAAAAACAATGAGAAAGACTACACCCATAAATTCAACTCCCGACAGCCTTCCTGTCAACCCAGAGAAGCTCAACATGCACTACAGAGACCTAAGAAGGCTCAGCAAACATCAAAACTCATCTAGCAGTCACTAAACCAAGCAAACAAGCAATATGCTTTAAAACGCGTATATACGCAGCTTGCAAAGAGGAAGAATGCATGTATACGCGATTGTCCAAGAAAAAGGAGCGTATATGCTTTAAAACAAGGTCAGGCAAGGGAAAAAAGGTAGAAAGCTCAAACTCAGAGTGAACAAAATCTGTCAAGCAGTGATACGACAAGAAACACAAAAGAAAAAGAGCAATGCAAGAAGAAAAAGTACTTCAACCCTTAGAAGGAAGATCTCTCCCCAGTGGAGTCGCCATTTATGTTACAAGGGAAAAACTCTCTATGGCCAAGGGTAAACCACAACAGACAGGTATGACTACAGAAATCAACTCAATTCCATTGTATGCTATATGAACTAATGTGCAAGATAAGAAAGAGGCCTACCTCGATCCAATGTTTGATGATGTTCCACCATTGAGCACTTCGACCCAAAGCTTTATACCTGCAATAATTTCTCAACAAACAAGCAAAGAAAGTATATAGTGATAATGTAAAGGGGTTAGCACATCAGATAGCATAATCCATTAATAAACATTACAAACATGTCCATGGACAGTAATCATATATTTGCATGATACCAATAGGACGGGAAAGGAGTATTTCTATTAATAATTGATCAATAGAAGTGTCAACATTACAGACTTTTGTTTCGGCATGGTTCGAAACCAAGGAACAAAGTTCCTTCCAACTGGGCCTCCACCCCTTCAATCCTCCACCAAAGCCAAGCTCAAAGGAGAGAGACAATGAGGTTCTCTCAACAATAGGGAAAGATATTGGGGGTTGAACACTCTGTTTAGACTTGAGGGACAAAGGGATGCAAACTCAATATGAAGTAATTTCTCCAGAGTAACTTTGCTCTCAAAGTTGAATGCTTTCTCCTCTTTTCCATAGCTTGAAATTGTGCTCCTATAGGCTTCAAAATGCAACTGAAGGGTCGAGTCGCAACGTTTCTAGTATATGGAAGGCCAAGGATTAGAGATCTCTTATCGTGACATGGAAACTTGGCTCCATTTTTGTATTCTCTGGCACAAATCTCGATGTACATGTGTTGTAGTGGAGCAACCTGCGTATATGCTTGTTGTATAGTTGATAGGGCGTGTATATGTGGAAAAATGTTTATTTTTAGCTCTGTATTTATCAAAAAGGGATGATAAGTCTGCATAGGGAAATGGAAAAAGGCCCTTTATGCAAGATAGAAATGGTGAGGCAAATCTTGTTATAACAAGTTGACATTGTGATATAGGTTGGGAATTTGAATTGTAGGGAGGTGATGGTGGTCGTGGTGGTGAAGTGTTAGATGTGCTTGCGTCACTTGGTTGTAGTTGGGTGGCTTGTTGGTGTCCTTGTCCTTTTATCAAATTTAAAATCTCATTATGCTTTTCTTCCTGATGTTGTGTTATCAAAACCAGGCTTTGTTGCAAATCATATTTTAGTTCTCATTTAAATTTTCCCAAACCTCATTGTAGGTTAACCCTGATTTCTTAGAAAATATCGTCTTTAAGGTCTTGTTTTAGATTATCTATGCCTTGTCACAATTCGATTCCAACTTCCACTGAATATGTTTCTTTAAGATTATGGTTCAATTCTTGTTTGAGTGCCTCATTGTTGATCCTTATTTCTTCTCTCAGCTTATCATTAGTTTTTCATATTGTTTTTTCGAGTAATTGTCAGGCATTTTTACATTCATGGTCTACTTTTTTGATATGGGTTTTTGGTTTTGACATCTTCCTAGTATTTGGGGGTTAATACATTTCCACAATTTTGACTGGATTTTATAGACACCTTATTATTATTATTATTATTACATATATATATAAAGCTAGTCTTTTACACTAACTTATGAATTAGCTCTTTTATATAAAAAAAAAATTAATAATCTATGAATTATTTTTTTCTATATTTAAAAGGGGTATGGTTTTTTTTATGGAATTGTACGACCGTACAAGGAAGGGAAATAAGTCAATGGTTGGACGGGATTGGACAGAGAGAAAAAAAATGGGCTATGATACGGGGGTGGTGGGGGACTGATCCAGGTGGATATTGGTGGCCACCCACCTATTCCAACTTGCTCCTCTTGTCAGTTTTTAGTTCATCACGTTCTTCTGTACTTCTTTGTAATTGTAGGTTCTACACTTCTAGGTTGTTTGAATCCCCACACATATTCCAGGTGAATACTGGTGGTCGCCCACCTAATCCAACTCGCTTATTTTGGATTTTTTCATGTCATCACATCTTTCCGTACTTCCAGGGTCATTTTGGGGCCCTACACCATGTTTTTTCGGCGTGCCACGGTCAAACTATAGACGGAGTCAGATTTTGATGGAATAATGTGTAGTTATATAAAATACCTTTTTGACGGGCTATCATGTGCCTAAAATGGAGATCGTATACAAAATTTACGACCTCGGGAAGTTAATGTACTAACTTACCCAAACGGGGCCCACATAACTTTTGGTGTTTCGTCTCCCAGGGTTAGGTTTTTGGATGTATAAGGTTTTGGCAATCATGTTTATCATAAAAATGCCTTCAAAGCATCATTGTAATCATATTCTGGCTAATGAGTGTAGCTGTCGCTTCTCTTCTTAGAGATAAAGTCACCACCATTCTAGTGATTCTTTCACTTTGTATTTTTACAGTCTCTTTACAATTATTTCATTAATGTAAATCAAGTATTGTTGTATTTATCTGTTTCTGGAAATTTTCATGAGTATTTCATTGTAATATCATTGCTTTCATTTCTTTCCAAAAATAATCTGGATCAGTGCTATCATAGCAGGTTGCTCTTGATGATTTTTTAGCGCATGTCCCTGACGAGGTCCGAGTATAGCCAGTTGGGTCTCGAGCTTGTCTCTCTTAAGGACAATCACTCTCGCACGCCCAAGAAACCCTTGATGGCATAAGAAAATAAAAAAGGCAGAGCAGAAGATTCTATTAACCTATTGCTTGAGCAAGTTCTCGCACGATAGAGGGACGAAATAATGGAGAATTTTTCACACACCCTTCAATGTCTTTCGATAGCAACAAGCGCATCTTCATCAAACAACCATTTTGGAGGAACATATCCCTTCAAGGTACAAGTTAATTTTGATATTCCCATATTTGAAGGTTAGATAGATGCAAATGCCCTAGAAAAATGGTTAAATCTATTAGAAGGTTATTTCTCTGTTCAAAAAAATTTTGATAGGGAAAAGATCACCTTCGCACTCCTCAAGGCTCTCCCCCATGTCAAACATTGGTGGGAAACTTACTAGGAGAAAATTTCCATAGAGGAATCTGGAATATATGGGGCCGAACCCACTTGGGATTTCTTTTTGGATGCATTCAAGGAATAGTACTACCTTATTGATAACTATGAAGACTAGTACATGAGATGGACCACACTGTGGCAAGAGAAAATCCAAATAATGATGGAGTTCACAAATACTTTCCATACCTTGCACACCAATATGGGTATCAAATACTCCGAGCGGAATCTAGTTCTGAAATATTGTGGGGCTCTACATAGGTACATCCAAACCGAAAAGGATTTCTTAAACATCTCATCATTGGGAGTTGCCTATCGATATGTTGTCAAAATCGAGAAAAAATTTAGGCACTAGAACAAATGGGAATTTGGTTCTACAAATCTACAACAACCAAAGCATGGTAAAAATGGCCCTAACCAACATCCTCTAGACAACCGGTTCAAAAAACAGGAAAAGAAGGGTAAAATAAAGACAAAGAATAACACTGGGAAGTGGTGTGACTTCCACAAAATCCCCTGGCACAACACTGATGAATTTTGCTCGAAACAATCATTGGTGGTCGAGGTCAAAGACACGAAGCTGAACCCTGATTCGAAATCCAATCCATAAAATATTGAAAACAGATAGATCATCGACGCAGACCCCACTATTATTTTCGCGACCACAACAATTCTACCAGAAGAACAAGTAGATCCTGAGGAAGGGGAGCGCCTCTTCCATTCAAAAATGTGGGTGAAGGGGACCCCATTGCATTTCACTGTTGGTAATGACAGCTAGAAAAACCTCATCTCAGCTAAGGTTGTCAAACAGTTCAGGTTGTCAACAAAACCACACTCGCAGCCATACAACATTGAGTGCCATCACCAGGGATGAGATCTTCGTGTTAGCCAGCAGTGTCGCATGTCCTATGGCATCCATCCCTTCAAGGATGAGGTAGTGTGTGATGTTTCCCCTCTTGATGTATGTGATGTTGTTTTGGGCCAACAATATATGTGGAAACATCATGTTGTCTATGAGTCTAGACCCCGTAGTGTCATTATTACTCTAGGAGGCCAAATCTATAGGATACTAGAGGTAGTTTCGACTATTGTTCCACCAAAACATTGTCGCAAGGTAATCTCTCATACTACAAAATTCATCCTCTTCACAGTCTGTTCAAAGGATGCACAGAAGACCACTACAACCACTACAGCCTCAACACCTTCTATCCAGCAAAAACAGATTGTTGAAGAGAAAGAAGATATTTTTTTTCACCTACAATGGTGCCTACACAATGCCTCGTCAAACCTAGAGACAATAGGTTGGTGGAACAGATTCAACCCCTCCAACAACAATTTCATGACAGCCTTCCATAGACCAAGCAGCGCAACTTCTTCAACAAGGAACACAGCTCACCAAGATTCAGATTCAGAAAATGATTTCCCCTCTTCCCTGGGCACTCAACGCAATAGACACCATTTCTTCCTAAGGGGGGAGGACTAATCCAGGTGGATATTGGTAGCCACCCACCTATTCCAACTGGCTCCTCTTGTCATTTTTTAGTTCAGCACGTTCTTCTATACTTATTTGTAATTGTGGGTTCTACACTTCTAGGGTTGTCTGAATCCCTACACATATTACAGGTGGACACGGGTGTCCACCCACCTAATCCAACTGGCTTATTTTGGAAGTTTTCATGTCAGCACATCTTTATGTACTTCCAAGGCCATTTTGGGGCCCTAAATAGTGTTTTTTTCACTTTCCACAGTCAAATTGTAGACAGGATCAAAGTTTGATGGAAAAATGTCGATTTCTCAAAAATACCTTTCTGACGAGCTATCACGCGCCTAAAACGGAGATCGTATGCAAAAGTTACGGCCTCAGGAAGTTAATGTACTAACTTACCCAAATGGGACCCACATGACTTTTGGGGTTTCTTCTCCTAGGGTTAGGTTTTGGATGTCTAGGGTTTTTTCATTCATGTTTATCATTAAAAGGCCTTCAAAGCCTCATTGTAATCATCTTCTAGCGAATGAGCGTATCGGTCACATCTATTCTCAGAGATAAATATGCCACAATTCTAGTGAGTCTTGCACTCTGTATTTTTACAGTCTCTTTACAATTCTTTCATTAATAGAAATCAAGTATTGTTGTATTTCTCTGTTTCTGGAAATTTTCATGACTATTTCATTGTAATATCTATGCTTCCATTTCATTCCTAAAATAATAGCGATCAGTGGTATCAGAGCAGGTTGCTCTTGATCATTTTTTAGCGCATGTCCCCAATGAGTTTCGAGTATAGCCAGTTGGGTCTCGAGCTTGTCTCTCTTGAGGAAAATCACTCTTGCAAGCCAAAGAAACCCTCGATGGTGAAAGAAAAGAAAAATGGTGGAGAAGAATATTATATTAACCTATTGCTTGAGCAAGCTCTTGCACAATAGAGGGACGAAATGATGGAGAATTTTTCACACACCCTTCAACGCCTATCGATAGCAACAGGTGCATCTTCATCAAGCGACCATTTTGGAGGAACCTCTCCCTTCAAGGTACAAGTTAATTTTGATATTCCCATATTTGAAGGTTAGATATATGTGAATGCCCTATAAAAATGGTTAAATCTATTAGAAGGTTATTTATTTGTTCAAAAAAAATTCGACAGGGAAAAGACCACCTTCGCACTCCTCAAGGCTCTCCCCCATGTCAAACATTGGTGGGAAACTTATTGGGAGCAAAGTTCCACAGAGTAATCTGGAATATATGGGTTCAAGCCCACTTGGAATTTTTTTGTGGATGTGTTCAAGGAACAGTACTACCATGTTGATAACTATGAAGACCAGTATATGATATGGACCACAATACTGCAAGAGAAGAGCCAAAAAGTTTCAGAGTTCACAAATACTTTCCATACCTTGCGCACTAAGATGGGTATCAAAGACTCTGAGTGGTAGCTAGTTCTGAAATACCATGGGACTCTCCATAGGTACATCCAAACTGAAATGGATTTCCTAAACATCTCATCATTAGGAGTTTCCTATCGATATGTTTTCAAAATCTAGGAGAAATTTAGGAGCCGAACCCTGATTTGGAATCCGATCCAAGAAATATTGAAAATAGACAGGTCATTGACACATACCCCACTACTACTATTGCGACCACAATAATTCAACCAAAAGAACCAGTATATCTTGAGGAAGGGGAGCGCCTCTTCTATTCACAGATGTGGGTGAAGGGGACCATGTTGTATTTCATTGTCGATAATGGTATCCAAAAAAACCTCATCTCAGCTAAGATCATCAAACAAATGGGGTTGTCAACAACACCACACCCGCATCCATACAACATTGGGTGGCTTCACCAAGGAGGAGATCTTTGTGTCAACCAATAGTGTCGCATGTCCTATGGCATCCAACCCTTCAAGGATGAGGTAGTGTGTGATGTTTCCCCTCTTGATGTCTATGATGTTATTTTGGGCCAACAATAAATGCAGAAACGTCGTGATGTCTATGAGTCTAGACCCCATAGTGTCATTATTACTCTGGGAGGTCATATCTATAGGATACCATAGGTAGTTCTAATTATTGTTCCACCAAAAGAGTGCCGCAAGGTAATCTCTCATACTGCAAAATTCATCCTCTTCACAATTTGTTCAAAGGATGCAGAGAAGACCACTACAAACATTGTAGCCTCAACACCTTCTATCCAACAAAAATAGATTGCCAAAGAGAAAGAAGATATTGTTTCTTCACCTACAATTGTGCCTACATAATTCCCCATCAAACCTAGATACAATAGGTTGGTGGAACAGATTCAACCCCTCCAACAACAAGTTCATGACAACCTTCCACAGACCAAGCAGCGCAACTTCTCCAACAAGGCACGCAGGTCACCAAGATTCAGATTCATAAAATGCTTTCCCCTCCTCCTTGGGCACTCAATGCAATGAATACCATTTCTTCGTAAGGGGGGAGGATTGATCCAGGTGGATATTGGTGGCCACCCACCTATTCCAATTGGCTCCTCTTGTCATTTTTTAGTTCAACACGTTCTTCTGTACTTCTTTGTAATTGTAGGTTCTACACTTATGGGGTTGTTTGAATCCCTACACATATTCTAGGTGAACATTGGTGGTTGCCCACCTAATCCAACTCGCTTATTTTGGAAGTTTCCATGTCAGCACATCTTTTTGTACTTCCATGGTCGTTTTGGGGCCCTAAACAGTGTTTTTTTGGCATGCCACAGTGAAACTCTAGACGGAGTCAGATTTTGATGACATAATGCGTAGTTCTTGAAAATACCTTTCTGAAGCGCTATCACACGCCTAAAACAGAGATCATATGCAAAAGTTACGGCCCCGGGAAGTTAATGTACTAACTTACCCAAACGGGGCCCACATAACTTGTGGCGTTTCATCTCCTAAGGTTAGGTTTTTGGATGTCTAAGGTTTTGGCATTCATGTTTATCATAAAAAGTCCTTCAGAGCCTCATTGTAATCATCTTTTGGCGAATGAGTGTAGCCATCACATCTCTTCTCATAGATAAATCTTCCACCACTCTAGTGAGTCTTGCAAAATGTATTTTTACAGTCTCTTTATAATTCTTTCATTAATAGAAATCAAGTATTGTTTTATTTCTCTTTTTTTGGCAATTTTCATGAGTATTTCATTGTAATATCTCAGCTTTCATTTTATTTTGAAAATAATTCAGATCAATGGTATCAGAGCAGGCTGCTCTTGATCGTTTTTCAGCACATGTCCCCGACGAGGTCTGAGTATAGCCAGTTGGGTCTCGAGCTTGTATCTCTTGAGGAAAATCACTCTCCCACACCCAAGAAACCCTCGATGGTGGAAGAAAAGAAAAACGGTGAAGCATAAGATTCTATTAACCTATTGCTTGAGCAACTCTAGCGTGACAGAGGGACGAAATGATGGAGAATTTTGGACACACCCTTCAATGCCTGTCGATAGAAACATGTGCATATTCATCAAGTGTCCATTTTGGAGGAACCTCTCCCTTCAAGGTACAAGTTAATTTTTATATTCACATATTTGAAGGTCAAATAGATGCGGATGCCCTAGAAAAATGGTTAAATCTATTAGAAGGTTATTTTTATGTTCAAAATTTTTTCAAAAAGGAAAAGATCACATTCGCACCCCTCAAGGCTCTCCCCCATGTCAAACATGGGTGGGAAACTTACTCAGAGCAAAGTTCCACAGAGGAATTTGGAATATATGGGGGCGAGCCCACTCGGGATTCTTTTGTGGATGTGGTCAAGGAACAGTACTGCCATGTTGATAACTATGAAGAGCAGTACATGAGATGGACCACACTGCGGCAAGAGAAGATCCAAATAGTGTCGGAGTTCACAAATACTTTCCATACCTTGCGCACCAATATGGGTATCAAAGACTCGGAGTAGAATCTGGTTCTGAAATATCGTAGGGCTCTTCATAGGTACATCCAAACCAAAATGGATTTCCTAAACATCTCATCATTGGGAATTTCCTATCGATATGTTGTCAAAATTGAGCAGAAATTTAAGCACCAAAACAAATGGGAATTTGGGTCTACAAATCTACAAAAACCAAAGCATGGTAAAGACGGCCCTAACCAACAGCCTCTAGACAACTAGTTCAAGACACAAGATAATAAGGGTAAATGAAATATGAAGAATGACACTTGGAAGTGGTGTGACTTTGAAAAAATCCCCTGGCACAACACCGATGAATGTCGCTCGAAATAGTCATTGGTGGTTGAGGTCAAAGACACAGAGATGAACCTTGATTCAGAATCCGATCCAGAAAATATTGAAAACAGACAGATCATCGACGTAGACCCCACTTCTACTGTCGTGGCCACAACAATTCAAACAGAACAATGAGTAGATCCTGAGGAAGAGGAACACCTCTTCCATTCACATATGTGGGTGAAGGGGACCACATTGCAATTCATTGTTGATAACCGTAGCCAGAAAAACCTCAACTCAACTAAGCTCGTCAAACAGTTTGGGTTATCAACAACACCACACTTGTAGCCATACAACATCAGGTGGCTTCACAAGGTTCGATATCTTCATGTCAGCCAGCAGTGTCACATGTCCTGTGGAATCCAACCCCTCAAGGATGAGGTAGTGTGGGATGTTTCCCCTCTGGTTGTCTATGATGTTGTTTTGGTCTAACCATATATGGGAAACGTCATGTTTTCTATGAGTCTAGACCCCATAGTGTCATTATTACTCTGGGAGTTCATCTCTATAGGATACAAGCGGTAGTTCCAGCTAATGTTCCACCAAAAAAGTGCCGCAAGATAATCTCTCATACTGAAAAATTATTCCTCTTCACAATCTATTCAAAGGATGCACAGAAGACCACTACAACCACTACAGCCTCAACACCTTCTATCCAGCAAAAATAGATTTCCAAAGAGAAAGGAGATATTTTTTCTTCACCTACAATGGTGCCTACACAATGCCCCGTCAAACCCAGAGACAACAGGTTTGTGGAACAGATTCAACCCCGCCAGCAACAAGTTCACGACGGCCTTCCACAAACCAACCAGCACAACTTCTCCAACAAGGCACGCAGCTCACCAAGATTCAGATTCATAAAATGATTTCCCCTCTTCCCTAGGCACTCAATGCAATGGAGACCATTTCTTCTTAAAGGGGGAGCACTAATCCAGGTGGATATTGGTGGCCACCCACCTATTCCAACTGGCTCCTCTTGTTAGTTTTTAGTTCAGTATGTTCTTCTATACTACTTTTTTAATTGTGGGTTCTACACTTCTAGGGTTGTCTGAAGCCCTACACATCTTCTAGGTGGATACTAGTGGCCGCTCACCTAATCAAACTCGCTTATTTTGGAATTTTTCATGTCAACACATATTTTTGTACTTCCAGGGCCGTTTTGGGGCCCTAAACAGTTTTTTGTTGGCGTGCCAAAGTCAAATTGTAGACAGAGTCAAAGTTTGATAGCATAATCCATAGTTCTTGAAAATAGCTTTCCGATGGGCTATCATGCGCCTAAAACGGAGATCTTATGTAAAAGTTACAACCCCAAGAAGTTAATGTACTAACTTACCCAAACGGGGCCCACGTGACTTTTGGCATTTCATCTCCTATGGTTAGGTTTTTGGATTTCTAGGGTTTTGGAATTCATGTTTATCATTAAAAGGCCTTTAGAGACTCATTATAAGCATCTTCTAACGAATGAGTGTGGTCATTACATCTCTTCTCAGAGATAAATCTTCCACCATTCTAGCGAGTCTTGCACTCTGTATTTTTACTGTCTCTTTACAATTCTTTCATTAATAGAAATCAAGTATTGTTGTATTTCATTTTTTTTGGTAATTTTAATGAGTATTTCATTCTAATATCTCTACTTTCATTTCATTCTGAAAATGATCTGGATCAGTCCTATGAGAGTAGGTTTCTCTTGATCATTTTTCAGCACATCTCCCTAACGAGATCCGAGTATATCCGGTTGGGTCTCGAGCTTGTCTCTCTTAAGGAAAATCACTCTCGCACACCCAAGAAACCCTCGATGGTAGAAGAAAAGAAAAATGGTGGAGCAGAAGATTCTATTAACCTATTGCTTGAGAAATCTCTCGCGCGACAGAGGGACGAAATGATGGAGAATTTTGCACACGCCCTTCAACGCATGTCGATAGCAACAGACCCATCTTCGTCAAGTGGGCATTTTGGAGGAACCTCTCACTTCAAGGTACGACTTAATTTTGATATTCCCATATTTGAAGGTCATATAGATGTGGATGCCCTGGAAAAATGGTTAAATCTATTAGAAGGTTATTTCTTTGTTCAAAAAAATTTCGACAGAGAAAAGATCACATTTGCACTCCTCAAGGCTCTCCCCCATGTCAAACATTAGTGGGAAACTTACTAGGAGAAAAGTTCCACAGAGTAATCTGGAATATATGGGGCCAATCCCACTTGGGATTTTTTTGTGGATGTGGTCAAGGAACAGTACTACGCTGTTGATAACTATGAAGACCAGTACATGAGATGGAACACAATGTGGCAAGAGAAGAACCAAATAGTGTCGGAGTTCACCAATACTTTCCATACCTTGCGCCCCAAGATGGCTATCAAATACTCTGAGCGGAATCTAGTTCTAAAATACCATGGGGCTCTCCATAGGTACATCCAAACTGAAATGGATTTCTTAAACATCTCATCATTGGGAGTTTCCTATTGATATGCTATCAAAATCGAGCATAAATTTAAGCACCAGAAAAAATGGGAATTTGGGTCTACAAATATGTAACAACCAAAGAATGGTAAATACATCCCTAACCGATAGCCTCTAGACAACCAGTCTAAGGCATTGGACAAGAAGGGTAAAGGAAAGACGAAGAATGACACTGGGAAGTGGTGTGACTTCCACAAAATCCTGTGGCACAACACCGATGAATGTCGCTCGAAATAGTCATTGGTGGTTGAGGTCAAAGACATGGAGTCGAACCCTGATTCGAAATCCGATCCAAAAAATATTGAAAACAGACAGATCATCGACATAGACCCCATTGCTACTGTTATGACCAAAACAATTCAACCAGAAGAACCAGTAGATCTTGAGGAAGGGGAGCACCTATTCCATTCACATATGTGGGTGAAGGGGACCTCGTTCCATTTCATTGTTGATAACGGCAGCCAGAGAAAACTCATCTAAGCTAAGGTTGTCAAACAGATGGGGTTGTCAACAACATCACACCCGCAGCCATAAAACATCGGGGGGCTTCACTAGGGATGAGATCTCTGTGTCAACCAGTAGTGTCACCTGTCCTATGGCATCCAACCCTTCAAGGATGAGGTAGTGTGTGATGTTGCCCCTCTTGATGTCTGTGATGTTGTTTTGGGCCAACCATATATGTGGAAACGTCATGATGTCTATGAGTATAGACCCTGTAGTTTCATTATTACTCTGGGAGGTCAGCTCTATAGGATACCAGAGGTAGTTCTGACTATTGTTCCACCAAAATAGTGCCGCAAGGTAATCTCTCATACTGCAAAATTCATCATCTTCGTAGTATGTTCAAAGGATGCACAGAAGACCACTACAACCATTGTGGCCTCAACACCTTCTATCCAGCAAAAATAGATTTCCAAAGAGAAAGAAGATATTGTTTCTTCACCTACAATGGTGCCTACAAAATTCCCCGTCCAACCCAAAGACAACGGGTTGGTGGAACAGATTCAACCCTGCTAGCAACAAGTTCGTGACAGCCTTCCATAGACCAAGCAGTGTTACTTCTTCAACAATGCACGCAGCTCACCAAGATTTAGATTCATCACTTTCTCCTCTTCCCTGGGAAATCAACACAATGGAGACCATTGCTTCCTAAGGGGGCAGGACTGATCCAGGTGGATATTGGTGGCCACCCACCTATTCCAACTGGCTCCTCTTGTCAGTTTTTAGTTCAGCATGTTCTTCTGTACTTCTTTGTAATTGTGGGTTCTAGAATTTTGGGGTTGTCGAATCCCTACACATCTTCCAGGTGGAGACTGGTGGCCTCCCACCTAATTCAACTGGCTTATTTTGGAAGTTTTCATGTTAGCACATCTTTTTGGGTTTCCAATGTCGTTTTGGGGTCCTAAACAGTGTTTTTTTGGCATGCCATAGTCAAACTTTAGATGGAGTCAGAATTTGATGCCATAATGCGTATTTCTCGAAAAGACCTTTTCGACAAGCTATCACGTGCCTAAAACAGAGATTGTGTGAAAAAGTTACGACCCCAGGAATTTAATGTACTAACTTACCCAAACGGGGCCCACATGATTTTTGGTGTTTCATCTCCTAGGCTTAGGTTTTTGGATATCTAGGGTTTTGGCATTCATGTTTATCATAAAAAGGCCTTCAAAGCCTCGCTGTAATCGTCTTCTAGAGAATGAGTGTAGATGTCACATCTCTTCTTAGAGATAAAGATGCCACCATTCTAGCGAGTCTTGCACTCTGTATTTTTACAGTCTCTTTACAATTCTTCAATTAATAGAAATCAAGTATTGTTGTATTTCTTTGTTTCTGGCAATTTTCATGAGTATTTCATTGTAATATCTCTGCTTTCATTTTGTTTTGAAAATAATCTGTATCAAATATAGGGGTGGCACAAGTGGTGGACTGACAACATTGTCGGGACATGGGTGGCGTAGGTGGAAAGGGGATAGGGATGGCACATGTGATCGTTGGGAATTGACGGAGGGAGGGACGGGAGAGGATGAAGACTGTCGAAAGTAGACGGAGGGATGGGAGAGAAGACTAGGTTGTCAGATGCGGGCAGGAGATGGACAGAAGATGTGGTAAGGAAGATGGGAGACACGAAATGTGGGGTCTATCGGGTCTGACGGACAGGTGATTGGTCAGAAATGGGAGGCTGACGCACGCAGAATGGGTTACGAGGGACGGGTTATGGGAGTTACAGGGGTAGTGTTTTTTGGGAAGAGGAACGGAGCAGGGATGGTTTTGAGCTAGGACAGGTTTGAGATGGAGTTGAGATGAAGACAAGGACATGGGTGTGACTTTTAATGGTAGAAGCTAGATCAAAATCTTGCTCTGATACCAATGTAACAAGAAGACTTGTTATTTAATTTGGAGACAGAGTATTTTTGTATTGATGAATGATTGAATAAATAAAATTAATAGATGATGATTACAATTAAGAATGAGGGCACGCTTATATACCCACGCAGGGGTTCCCATAACCAATAGTCATGTCTTTTCATTATTAATAATTATTATTTATTAATTATCATTTAACTATTATATTATTAATAACTCATTTAATATGTGTTTTTATGTTCATAACAGTGGAAAAGGCCAATGATCTATCCCTCAATGATGGTTATCTACATAGGATATACGACTTCAAGGGATAGAAGGACTACAATGGACAGAGTGTGTTAAAAGGTTATCAAAAGCTAAATTCTCTTTGAGAGAGGAGGAGGATCATTTACTTTGGGGAGCTAGTCCAACAAATGGTAGGTAGTGTTCATCTTGGATATTAATTACAATTCCCTGTCACCCAACCAAAAGACTGCCATTGATGGTGGACTCGTCTCTAAAAACTCAGGGCTCCCCCTAAAAGTATAGTTCACATTTGGTTGGCCATAAGGGTGTAATCCCAACCAGGGATATGCTCAAGAGAAGAGGGTGGATAGGGCCTAGTAAATGCACATTTTGTGGGGAACAAAAGGAAATAATGACTCACCTCCTAGTGCATTGTCATTAGGCCAAGGAGATTTGGGATATATATAGTTAGCTATGCAAAAAGTATAGTTCACATTTGGTTGGACATAAGAGTGTAATCCCAACCAAGGATATGCTCAAGAGAAGAGGTTGGATAGGGCCTAGTAAATGCACATTTTGTGGGGAACAAGAGGAAATAATGACTCACCTCCTTCTTCATTGTCACTAGGCCAAGGAGATTTGGGATATATCTAGTTAGCTATGCAAATTGCCACATAAATAAGTTGGAGACAACATCAATGCAACATTAAATCCATGGATCACAAAAGTAGGGGAAGAGTACAAAGGTTTGGCTAAGGTCCTATGATCCATTTGGCTTGCATGAAACGAGAGTATTTTCCATAATAAATCCCAAAATGTCTACAAGATTTTCTACAGGTTGAAAGTGTTAGCGATAATTCTTGTCTTGGGCTCGAGAGCATTCGGGTCTGCAAGTTACACGAGAAGCGCCTAAGCATAGCATGGAAAAATATTGTTTTTCGACTTCCAATCAAGCGAGCGGGCAAAGTATGTCGTCAACGGCCAGGATCCATGTATAGAGCAGATCAACGATCGACGGGTAATCGCGGTTAGCAGAATTGCGCCAGGATTAGCGCAATGGATAGAGCTTATATATCACCAAAAGATCTCAGCCATCCATCCTGAAGGAGTACGTGGCGCACGATCGGGCTCCATCACCTCCTTGCCCTTCGTGACTTTGAAGAACGAGGACCAGCCTCCTCACACCGCGAGACGCGAAGTAGCAAAAGAATTCAGGACCTGGGGCCCATAGCAGCGTCGGGTGAAGTTAGGACCGTCAGATCCAGAGGGAACGTGGCGCCAGATTAAATCTGTCTCGACGTTTCTCTCATCGCAATTTCAAGAAGCAAGGATTAACTCCTTCCATTCACGAACGCCGAAAGCGCTTTGGGGATAAGCGCGTGGTCACAGCCCATGGTCACTTGTGAAGGAAAAAATTGTTCGGGAAGGGCCGAAGACGCCATGCATGATTCACAGAAGGAATTGTCGCGAACTCCAAGTGCCATTTGATCCGACCTCGGTCCTGGTTTTCGCTTGGAGTAAATGAAGGCGAGAAAGGGTGGTTGAAGCCTCTCATCATTCATTAAATGCGAAGAATGTAGGGCCTGGCAAGCGAACTGCTCGAGAGAGTCATGTGTACTCATTTCTTTTCAGAGAAGCCATGCCGAGTTCTCGACCAGCCGGAGGAGGCCTGCACACGCTAGCTCAACATTTACTGGCCCAGCTACTCTTCCCCTGCAAAGGCCATGCGAAGTTAAGGAGACATCTGACGAAGGACTTCCACCCAAAGATTGATTGAAGAGACGTTACGCCTTGGAGGGAGAGCGCGCCTCTGTTGGGCAAATCCACCCAAGTATATGTACTCAGTTTTGGTATTTTGAAGGTATCGATGGTAGAGCAGAGCTCCATACTGTAATGTTTTGGTAGCTATCCTAGCTTTCAGTTTATGCATCTGTATATGAGATTTCTTGTTTTATGACAGACAGTTCTTCTTACTCCATCTAGTTTTCATCTTATGCTAAGAGAGTTCGTGAACGACCGACTCATGCAAATTATTGCAGCGCTGCTATGATAAATGATTTATTGTTGCATTATTGCATTCTCTGGCCTTGTGTTTGAATGTAAGATGATATTGCACTTGGACATCTTCTTCCTCAGCCTGTTAGAAACCCGATGTTAATAACAGACCTCTGCTTTTCTCTTATATAAGTCTTCCACCTGTTCACCCTTTACTACAGCTCACTGTCTGAAGTTTACGCAAGACCTCACTTGCTCATGCATACCTGGCCTAGTTTTAGAGTTGGAACGCTATTGTTTTGAGTTTCCCGCCATTCGATCACCCATCTATAAACAACCGTGACATAAAACTGATGGGCGTCGGGCTCTGCTCCTGATATCAATCCGGGAGTGACTTTCGACGCCAACAAAAAGTTAGCAGAAACCTATCAAAACCTATCGATTTCTCCTTTGAAGACAAAGCTCCACCTAACTATCACCCCTCCAAAGTATGATCCCACTATCCCCAAAGACTACTTTGATAGGGCCTCTCAAGGGAGCCTGGGACTCAACAAGGCTAGAGGGTGGCTCTTATTACTCATGAGAGAGAGATTGTCTTTCACGCTGGGCCTTGGAAGACCTACCAACAATAGAGCAGAACTCATTGTTGTCGACAAATTGCTAGATATTTCTTGGGAGATCGGCATCAAAGCTATGGCAGTGTATGGGGACTCTCAGGTGGTTCTAGGTTGGCTTCAATGTCACTCCAGTGACATTGATCTTTTCCATCAAGAAAGAGTAAGATCAATGTGAGATACGACTTCCAAATTCTATTCCATTTCACTTACATATTCAGGGAAATAAATGATGAAGTAAAACAACTAGCAAAAAGGGTTGTTACCGTTTTTGTAGGTAGCTTATACAGATCGAGCATACATTGGAGGGACTCTCATTCCTTGTATCAAGACCATTTTTTGATCCAATGGATGGAGGTGGAGTTGTTTATTTAAGCAGCCCCTCCCAAATTAATGATATAGCTTGTTTTTTCTTGAGCACTAATTTTAGAATAAGGTGAGGTGTTCTTGTTTTAAACTAAACCAATATCATTCTGAGCAAAAATACGAATGATTTTATACATATAATGGACAGTTATTAAGAGTTAGTATCTAAAGTCAATGGAACAATGAAAAAACATACACAGCAATCATCATACGAGGCTTAGCAGGCCTTTGTCCCGAATGTGTATCAGATGGTGTGACAAGAAGCCCTAGAATGAACATCGATGAAATTTGAAGTTAGATACATAATAAGAACTAGCACAGTCGCAAACTCGTTGCTGGTGAACGTCGCATAAAATGAAACACGACCATAAAATGAAAGGCACGGCTGCACATGGCACGACATTACCAAACTTGTCTGTAACAAAACCTTAATTTTTGTTAATCACTCAGAAGTGGCAATCAGCTAGCCATCATAGTAAATTTTAAATATGATCAAGTAAAAGTAAAAAAATAAACGTGTAAACGGATGCCTTTATAATAGTGAGGAAGTTAGTAGTTGAAATCACAACCATTGATTTATTGGGACGACTAAGAATATTCCATCAATGTTTAATCTTGTCCATCCAAAACTGATTAAGCATTAAAAACCTATTAAATGTGCCCATTTTCAATAGGTGTACGCCTTTAGGCTTAATAAGCCTAGAATGAAAATGGTCGCTCATATTTTATCACCGGTGATTCTATCGTCTACCTTGTTATGTGATGTGTTTATTTTTATATGAAAATGTTTACATCATAAATAGAGCACATATAGATTCAAATGTAGGGAAAGCATTGTACATTAGTTCTCTCCTTCACTTTGATTTTAGATTGTTTTCTCGTTTTCCGTATTGAGGCCGTTGTGATTCAGGTTCATGCATATGGATGTCTACAAAATACAACAAGCTTCCTGTGATAGGTCCCAAACAACTTCTCAATATACTTTACATGTTTCCCTTCATTTTTGTTTCAATTGCTTTTCTTCGTTTACTTCATTTGTAAAGAAGTCCGTGATCAAGATTGTGTGTATGGATGTTTACAAACTGGTAAAAGGCTAGTTCTATGACAGAGCCCAAACTTGTCAACACATTTAGATTCTTCCCTTTATTTACATTCCAATTTCCCTTCTCTATTTTCCTTGTAGAATTTTCTATGATTAGTCTCGTATGGATGGATGTTTACAAATTGGTAGATTGTATTTTATGCAGTGGGTCCACAAGCTCCCCAATGACATTAGATGGAAGAGAGCATAATTGCACGCAAACCTTCTTAGCATAGTTGTGTGCAGTCCATCTTCTGAATCCAGAGACGTTCAATACAAGCATGGGTACCCAACAAGAAAACAGCGAAAGGAACTCAAGCATTTTGACTTCGACGATATGCAATTTGAGTTGTGAACCTTAATGATTGTATGTAAGATTTATTGTATCCACATTTTCCAACTGCTTTATTACCCAAATTTACTACATAAATGATAGATTGCAATCACAATAATTAAATAGAGAACTAGAAAGCACAAAATCTATTACAAAATGTTATGCTTTTATTGATGGAAACAATGTTCACTTGCCTTCCAAAAGGCAACCTCCAATTGAGTAGAGCTCCAATTACAATAAACTTCACAAGACATCTCATTACATTGCTCCTACTTCTTTATATAGTACTATCTACCTCCTAAGAACATTCTAGAGAAATAACTTTCTAGTAGGAGAAACTTGTTAGTAAGTCTTCTTACATTTATTGCTTTCACACTACTACATAGACCTTGTTTATTAGAGATGGTCTCCATACATAGCAACATATCTATCTATTTAGGGAGTTAGGGAGATTATGACCCTAGCATGCCCTCCCCCTTAAAAATCATCATTGTCCTCAAGGCTCGAGATGAGGGAATTGTTGAAGGATCTTTGGTGGTTCCCATGTGGCATCCTTGACAGTGTGTCTTTCCATTGTATCAAGACCTCCTAGATAGCGCACTAGAAGAAATGACGTTCTCTTTTTTCATGGACGACCTTAGGCTGCAACCAAATGGAACCTTCTCCATCCAATTCAGGAAGGCTAGTTTGAACATGGAAATTAGATCCAACCACTTTCTTTAAGCAGGAAACATGAAATATTGGATGAATTTTAAAGTGGCTTGGAAGTTCTAATTTCTAATCCATTGGCCCAATACATTTGAGGACCTTATAGGGGCCCTAAAACTTTGGAGCAAGCTTCTAATGGTGGTTGTCTTTGAGGGAGGTATACTTATAAGGTTGCAAGTGAAGGAACACATGATCCCCTTCTTCAAAATGGTGTTCAGAGCGATGTTGATCAACTTGTTGCGTCATCCTATTCTAAGTCATGACCAGGTTATCTTTGAGATTGCGGAGAATGTTGGCCTAAGCTATGAGGGTTTTGTCAATGTCTTGTAACTTAGAGACTCCTAGTAAATATGATAGCACTGATGGGAGCTTTTGTCCATAGACAACCTCAAAGGGGATCATTCAAGTGGCACCATGATAAGTTGTATAATACCACAATTCTACTAAGAGTAACTATTAAACCCATTGGGAATATAGTTATGCAGTAAAGAACCTCAAACATGCTTCCAAACACTTGTCAACAAATTCAATTTAAGCATTAGTCTGGGGGTGATAGGTGCTAAGATGTAATTGAGTGCCCTAGAGCCTAACCAGTTCTTGCCAGAAATTGCTAGTGAAAGTGGGATCACAGTCTGTTACAATAGATTGCGGCATACCATAGAGTTTAAAGATATTATCCATGAAGACTTAAGAAACCATGGAATATTTAAAGGGATCGCATTGTAGAGAACAAAAATGAGCATATTTGGAAAGGTGATCAACTACAACCATGATGATGGATTTATTGTCAGATTTGGGTAACCCCACAATGAAGTCCATACAAATGTCAGTCCATACAAATGAAAAAATAGGTAAAGTTTGTAGTTTGCCTGGAGTTTTCACTATTTCTCTCTTGTGTCATTGGAAAAAGTCACATTATGCCAAAAAAGTGTGAATGTCCTTCTTCACACCTTCCCAAAAAAACGAGTGTTTGATCCGTTCATATGTTTTATGAAAGTTGAAATGTCGTATTGTTGGAGATTCATGGAGTTTAGATTACATTGTTGTTTTAAAGGTAGATTGTTTGCTCAAATACAAACACCCTATATAGAAAAGCTCTTCATTGTGCCAAGTGTAGCCCTGAGATGCATGGGGTGCCATTTGAAGTTGTTGTATCAAGCAAACAATGTTGGGATCTATGAACCATTCTTTGTAGACCGCATTCAACCAATTTGATACAATGAGGGAGAGTGAAAAGAGGGACCCTTCCTGAGTCATACTTCCAAGAGAGATAGAGAGCATCGGCTACCACATTCTCCTTTCCCTTCTTATAAATGATCTCATAATCATATATCAACATTTTGGTGACCCAATTTTGTTGCTCGAGGGATGAAATCATTTACTCTATGAAGTATTTCAAGTTGTGATGATTATTTTTAATATAAAAACATTTCCCAATATCCATTAGGTAGGGATGCCAGATATCCACAACATGCAAGATAGCCATCATTTCTTTTTCATAGGTGGATTTTCCTAAGTGTCGCTCACAGAGTTGTTTGTTGGTAAAGGCCAATGGTCTTCCCTATTGCATGAGGACTACTCTAATGCCTTTACCTGAGGCATCACATTCCAAAAACAATGTATTAGTGAAGTTTGGCATAGAAAGTACTAGGGTTGTACACATAGCATTCTTCAAATACTGTAAGCCCTAATCTATGCCTTCATTCTAACTAAAACAACTTTTTTTAAAGCAAGGCGGTGAGGGGAGCTACAATCTTTCCATAGTTCTTGACAAAATTTCTGTGGTAATTGGTGAGACCAAGCAAACCTCATAAAACTTTAAGATTTTTGGGACATGACCAATCTTTCATTGCTTCAATTTTCTTCAGGTCCACTTGTACACCATCATTACTAAAAATACGACCCAAATACTCTACTTCAAAGACACCAAAGGAACATTTGGACCTCTTGAGAAAGATTTGATGATTACAAAGTAGTTGTAAAACCCAATCCACGTGGATGACATGGGCATGCACAGATTTACTGTAGATCAGGATGTCATCAAAAAAGACAAGGACAAAATGGTGTAGAAAGTGTTGAAAGATGTGGTTCATGAGACTTTGGAAGGTAGAAAGTGCATTGTAAAGGCCAAAGGGCATCACCAAGAACTCATAATGGCTTTCATGAGTGAAAAAAACAATTTTTGGATATTGGCTTCATTCATATGAATTTTGTGATAGTCAAAACAGAAATCAAGTTTGGTGAAGATTTAGGGCCTTTGAGCTCATCCAATAGATCTTCAATGATGGGAATGGGGAACTTATCCTTGATGGTTATTTTGTTTAGAGCTAGAAATTCGGGACACATGCATGTTGTGAGTGGGAAATCCCCCTATGGACTAACACTTAGGGTTTTATCATGCATGCAAAAAAGACCTAAAGATTCCTGCTTTTTACCATCATCCCATACCTAATCCCCATTATTCTTAAGCAAATACATAGTTAAGAAGATCAAGTGAACATACCTTATTTCCGGTGTTTGATATCGATCCCTCTTCACACTTGGTCACTCTTTGACTGCAACTCTCCTCCCAAGGCTGACCTGCATTCACAAAAGACAAACAAAGAACTCCACATGGATTTGATCTACGGATTAATGGGTTAGAGATTTAATCAACATGTACGCAATAAACAATGAAAACTTCATATGGTGGGATGGGAAAAGTATTTTTTTATTATTAACTTCACTAAAACAACTTACAATGATGAAGACGGCCACTTCTCCATGAATCTGGTCCTGGGCTCCTCTTTTACTGTGCACCAACTGCTAACACACTTGCTTCTCTTCTTCATTGAAATCACAAAATGGTTGCAGAATCTTGGGCAAAGGAGAATACGAATTCGGGTAGAGTTTCTTTACTATGATTTTCCTCCTTTATAATGGGACCCCTACCCCTTCTTTTATAGGCTAGAACAAGCTAGGTATTTAGTCGAATGACTGGCCATGCATGGTCAAAAGGTTTAGTTAACTTACCCAAAACTGTGTGTTTCGTCGGAAACTTTCCATTTTTCGTGCTTTTGTAGGTACACGCGGGTTGTAGTGGGTCATCTAGAGTGTACACGCGGGCTATAGTGGAGCAGGGTGCATGGGCCTTTAAAAAGGGTGTTTTTAAGAAGAGTTGTTCAGTACTTTCTTGGAAAAGAAGGTATATGAGATGGCCTAATGTCAGGTAAGTATGTCTGGTGAAAATTAGGGTTATAACAGATGCCCCCTAATGTGTGAGGTCAGAAGAGCATCTGATGGCCGAAATACATTATCAATCTTTATAATTGTACCAAACCAGTGAGCCCAGGAACTAGAATTTGGGAGGTGCCATCTGCAAAATAAAAATTGTCTCACTGAGGTGGGCATACCCATGCTCGGGATGAAATAAAATCATGGCTACCAATCAAATACACTGTAGATCCATGTCATATAACTATATAAAGTGTAGCCATGAGTGGATCTACATCTCAAAATCAAAAAGATATACATGTATAGTATCCATCTTCTAGAAGTTGATAAGGCCTAATGGCTGGAGATGATGTCTTCGAAGCTCGAGCATCAACTTCAAAATCTTCAAAACTTGGGTAGGAGTGTAATATGAGTGTACGACTTCACTACCCAGAGGTCTTTGACGGCTCGTCGGTCATGGACTAGAGGATCTTGATGATCAGACAGGAGGCTTCATTGACTTCGAACAAAGACTTGATTGGACTTTCGGGATGACCAGACATGAGGGTAAGAGACAAACTGCAGATGGGTCAAATCAAGCTTGGTAAAAACTTCCCTTGGACAATAGCACAACAAATGATAAGACTCGGACAACATGGCATTGACATAAGTTCACGATGCAGGAGGCAACGCAAACTCTCCATATGTTTGGAATAATAACCAAATGGAGGAGGACATAGCTTTATGTACTGAGAACAACTTCCTAAGGTCATATTAAATCCCAAAGCTTGACGAACAAATGGAAGGATGTGCTTTTTCCAAGGGCGACTCATTGTGCTACCAATAAAAAGAAAATACTTTTCCCTTCCTCTTTTTGGGGTATATTTGATTTTTTTTGTCTTTTTCAATCATTTTGAAAAAATAATAAAAGAATGCCACATTACAAAGGAGGAACGAGTGTCACAGACATACTAGTTCTAGGTGCAAGGACAATACTGATGTTCAGAGCAAGAACACTCGAAAAAATCCCTCCCGAGGCCAAAGGTGTCAAGACACAAAGGCAAAGTGCTACAGGGCTTGCGTATAAGGCATGCTTCATATGGTTCAGTTGAGAGCAACATGGAGTCGGCATTAGGCCAAAGACGTGAGTATGCAAACGCGGTTAACAAAACATACAATGGTAACGTCCTTCGATGTAACTTTAACGAACCCAGAGAAGGTAAGATCGACGGTTTTTCATAGTTAGAGAGTCTGAAAAAACGTAAAAGGAGACTCTGTTGGGGTACCTTTTTTGAAGATAGTCTAGTCGGCTTGAAAAAGGGGTAAACTAGCACTGACCAGACGTCTATACAAAACCATTTTAACGAGTGTGATAAAGACAAGGTCACTCGGCAATTTTTTCATTTTTAAGGAGTCTGAAAAAAGATTAACTATGGACTATGTCGGGAATGTTCTTCTGGACCATTTTAACGAGTGTGAAAGAATAAGGTCACTCGGCAATCTTTTCAATTTTAGGGGGGTCTGAAAAGAGATTAACTATGGACTCTGTGGGGGTTCCTTTTTCGTAAATTTAGCCCCTCATGCCCGAAAAAGGGTTAAAATCATACCTGAGAGTACTCTTCTAGAGAATCGAGGCTTCTAGAGTATACCTTTGTTTGTACAGTTAACCATCCAGACCGAAAAAGGGGTAAACTACCGCCAGACAGATGTGACTTCAAATTTCAATTTAGCAAGCGTGAATGTCAACAAGATCGCTCGGAAATCTGTTCATGTTTATAGGGTCTGAAAAGAGATTAAAATAAGACCCGTAGGGAGCTATGACTCATATATGAAACGGGTTCAGGTAGAGCCTACTGCTAGGCTCAGACCAAGAGTCTCTTCGATAGTCAACTTGAGAAGTCTCCCATAAGGGAAGAAAACACAAACCACGGTGTAAGTCCTCCCACGGTATAGAATCTTTTGTCATGGCTTCAAGGATAGCCTCATCTGAAGGAAATTCAAAATCCGATAAATCATGCAAGCGAGGGTCAACAATCCCAAAGGGTGAAGTAAACTGACCATATTCCATATGACGATGGAGGCTCTGGCTAGGACTGGTGGAGTCTATCAACAAAGAATCACAAGCACGAGGGCTTGAGGATCTACAAACAACGAGATCAGACTCAGAAGGAGACTCAATATTACTTGGACCAAGAGGGGGAAGCAAGGGCTCCCATGCCCCCATTGGGTAAACCAAAGGATCAATTGTTGAGACCAAGTCTCGGGAAGGCAAACATGATTTCACAGGTTCCTACTCAGAAGCAATTGAACATTGAGGATAAGATGCCACATAATTAACCCGTGGCAAGGTAGAGTCTACACGAACGTTAGGAACATATAAAGGGGTAGTCTGAACTAATGTCAAATTAGGATGGTGATTATCAGATGCCAGTTGGTCGATAATGACAATGCTTCCATTGTGAGGGAAATACATCACCCGGAAGAGCGTAGACACCACAGCATTCATAGCATATACATAATCACGCCCGAGAAGCATATTGAAATCTAATGAGCCTTGCACCACTATAACATCAACAAGGATAGTCTTCCCACCTAAAGATATAGGTAACTGAGGAAGAACCCCCAAATATTCACTAGGACGCCTGTCAAAATCCAACAGCTCATGCAAAGAAGACATAAGCTCGAGAGATCCCAAGACTTTCCAAACCGAGGAGGATAAAATACTTGCGGAAGCTCCTTCATCCACAATACATCGATAAATGTTTGTTGAATTAACTTCAACCCTTATTTGAAAAGGTGCATAAGAAGGAAGACGAGGCTCAACAAGATCATTCCAATCAAAGGAAACCATCCTAGGGCTTGGAGGGGGTTTACTCGGAACGAGCGGAATGCCCCCTTGTTCTGAAAGTACTGAACTGGAAACACTAAAAACATAGTCGGTAGACACTTCACTCCCCAAGAGAGGAGTGGGATCAGTCAAAGACTGCATCGGCGTGACCACTTTCTCAACCAATGGTTGCATATGCTAAGAGACTACATGGTCTAAAGGCACCTCACCCCTCAAAAGAGGAGTGGGATCAGTCAACGACTGCATCGATGTGACCACTTTCTCAACCAATGGTTGCATAGGCTAAGAGACTACATGGTCTAAAGGCACCTCACCCCTCAAAAGAGGAGTGGGATCAGCTGATGAATGCATCGATATGATCACTTTCTCAACCAATGGTTGAATAGGCTGAGAGACTACAGGGTCTAAAGGCACCACACCCCTCAAAAGAGGAGTGGGATCATCCGATGATTGCATCGGTGTGACCACTTTCTCAACCAATGGTTGAATAGACTGTGAGGAAACCTCAGAAGACTCAGAATCAGAAGATCTTGCAGACAGGGACCACAATCTTTGTACCTCTAGAATGTCAGGGCACAAATGAGTAAGGTTATCTCCCTTTCAAATCTTACAAGGGAACTTAGGCTTGCATCCTATCCATATAGGTTTCTCAACAGAATCGATGCCCCCAGCATGACTAGCAATGGTTGGTTGCTCATCTCCAACATGACTTGCAGAGGGTGGGTGATTGCCCCCAGCATAACTTGTAGAGGCTGGGTGCTGGTCTTCAACATGACTTGCAGAGGGTGGGTGATTGCCCCATCATAACTTGTAGAGGCTAGGTGTTGGTCTTCAACATGACTTGCAGAGGTTGTCGACCTATCTCCAACATGACTCGCAGAGGTTGGTGATTTCTTCTTCCTATTCTTCCTCTTTCTATTTTGTTTAGACTTTTGGTTACTAGTAATTGTACTTTCACCAGAGGCGGGAGAAGGAGGAGGAGAAGACTTTGTTGATGAAGAAACATCAACAAGGTGCCCATGACTTAAGGTGCTTAACTGAGAAGCGTCAAGAGCATTCGGGACATTTGGAATGGTAACCAACCAAACCGATAGTCCCACATTCAACCCATGAATGTACAAAGTGGACATCAAAGGGACACCAACATTTTCGAAGAAATGAAAAGCACAAGAATCCCCTTGCAAAGGGGTTCATTGGTTGGTATCGTCATGAACTTTAGCCATGAATATCTTATGCAGATTTTCTCCCCTTGTGGAATCGCTCAAATCCGTAAAAATCTCACACACTGACTCTGAAGAACCAGTGTTATCAAAACAACGCCTATAAAGAGGCGGCTCCACATTTCTAAGTGGAAGATTGAAAAGTCCTCTCAACCGGTGGAGTGGGCAGTCTACCACCCTAGGTCAGAGACCCAAAGCCATGACTGACTAACTCACTATGGAAAACTGGGGAGCACAGAGCACACACTAAAAGTTCCTAAAGGCAAATCAAGAAAATGACTAACTAGTTGGAAGAACAATTACACCAACCAACACTAGAGAAACTTACCGGTGCAAGTGAAACTCGAATACGGAAGCACCCTCCGGGTATACTCTGTAAAGTGTGGCCCGATGTCTACCCTAGGTACTACGGTATACCCCCATGGTCACCTTTGTAAGTCCCTAAAATAAAGGCAACTAGGTTGCCAGCTCGTGAACAATCACCAGGCGGGTACAGTCGATAGTCGGGTGGACCGCAATGAGCAGGGTATCAAGCCCGAAACCTATCAAGGGTATCGAAAGAAAGTGGTCTGGAAGACAACTGAGGACCTCGAATGGATTCAAGACCCACGAAGCTATGTGGCAAATGCAATCAACAAAATCCCAAAACAAGCCCTCTATATGCATTCCCCACTACGCTTGGTCCGGCTTTGGAGGGGTTATCTCCGCTACCTTTCCGTACACAACCTCATGTTTAGCCCCTGTGTTAGAGGGGAGTCCCGGATAAATTTCACGATACTGGACTTTTAACACTCCCTAGCACAGACTCGTATGTTTGTTTTATAGCCTTGAAGAGTTTCCTCTCCAACCTAAATCAAGCCTAATCTAGTTGATGGACCCTACAAACATAAAGTCTTGTAAATTTTAATTAGCGTTCTTTTTACTGGCTTGATTTACTCAAAAGGGTATGGTAGTGCAACTAATGTTGTTAAGACACTTGCAGAAAAAATAAATGATAAGAACACTAGAAAAGAAGGATTATCTTTCTTATTTTTCTTTTGAAATGCTTTTAAGATGAGAAGAAAACACAACACTATGCTAATTTCGTTTTCTTTTTCAAATAACAATGCAAGGCAAATGCCAAGAAAGAAAGAGAACTAAAAATCTATTTGTTTTTTTTTATATTTTCTTCCAATCAAAGTAGAAGTAACAAAATATTCTAAAAGAAACTGATGAATGCACAATTTTTTTTTAAATGCAACTCATTTTTCTCAAAATTTCAAGCTAAAATAAGTTAAAAAGGCTAAGAAACAGAAGAAATATTTTAATGAAAAAGAAAGTTATGTTGTAATCAAACCTAAGTTGTCAACTGCTATGATAGAGACCAAGAACCCTGAGAGGTATAACTCTTGACAAGGAAAAGGATGACGGCCTCTCCTTAAACAAAAAATTTCTCAACAGGCACGTTGTTGACAGTTCAACAGCCAACGTGTGCACGCGAGCTATGTAAGGTCAAAGCACGTGTACACGCATGCAGACCTTATGCAGGCCATGTGTACCTCTGCAACTCTTCAAAAATGAAAAGACAAGCAATCAAGCACTGGCAGAGACTACTGGTATTGAGAACCAGAATCTCTTGAAGACTTAGAAACTTACTTTGACAGAAAAAAGAAAACAATTCAAGGAAGATTTCATAGAACAAAACAAATCTAAGGTGGTACCTAAGCTACAAACTGCAAAAAACAGAGATCAGAGTGAGATCCAGAAAACCCCTGAGAAGGATCAGTTCTGACAGGGAAGAGGATGACTGTCTCTCTAAAAAAAAAATTATGAACTCAAACACGCGACTAACACTTCATCAGCTAGTGTGTGCACGCAGGCTAAGTGAAAGTAGGGCGCCTGTACATGCATGCAGGCCTTATACAGGTCGCGTGTACCTATGTGACTTCCCGAAATGAGAATGCAACTAAGCAAAGAAAGCAGGGAATACTGGTATGGAAGACCAGAATCCCTACTAGCTCAGACTTTTGCAGAAACTCAGAAAAAAAGGTGATGAAACCAATTTAAAACTATCAAAAAGTATCCCCAGAAAACCCGAGAGAAATCCTCAGTATGGTTGCCAATTCTGTTGTGAGTGGGAAATCCCCCTACAGACTAGCACTTAGTGTTTTATCATGCATGCAGAAAAGACCTAAAGATTCCTACTTTTTACCATCATCCCAAACCTAATCCCCATTATTCTTAAGAAAATACACAGTTAAGAAGATCAAGTGAACATACCTTATTTTCGACGTTTGATATCGATCCCTCTTCACACTTGGTTTCTCTTTGAATGCAAATCTCCTCCCAAGGCTGACCTGCATTCATAAAAGACAAACAAAGGACTCCACATGCATTTGATCTACAGATTAATGGGTTAGAGATTTAATCAACATGTACGCAATAAACAATGAAAACCTCATATGGTGGGATGGGAAAAGTACTTCTTTATTATTAACTTCACTAAAGCAACTTACAATGATGAAGATGGCCATTGCTCCATGAATCTGGTCCCAGGCTCCTCTTTTACTGTGCACCAACTGCCAACACACGTGCTTCTCTTCTTCGTTGAAATCACAAAATGGTTGCAGAATCTTGGGCAAAGGGGAATACGAATTCGGGTAGAGTTTCTTTACTATGATTTTCCTCCTTTAGAATGGGACCCCTACCCCTTCTTTTATAGGCTAGAAGGAGCTAGGTATTTAGTCGAATGACTAGCCATGCATGGTTGAAAGGTTTAGTTAACTTACCCAAAACTGTGTTCTGTCAGCGACTTTCCATTTTTCGTGCTTTTGTAGGTACACGCAGGTTGTAGTGGGTCAGCTAGAGTGTACACACGGGTTGTAGTGGAGCAAGGCACGTGGGCCTTTAAAAAGGGTGTTTTTAAGAAGAGTTGTTCAGTACTAGCTTGGAAAAGAAGGTATATGAGATGGTCTGATGTCAAGTAAGTATGTTTGGTGCAAATTAGGGTTATAACAATGCACCAAGTGCCTTCCTTTTTTAGTACCATGAAAACTAGTGACAAATAAGTATTGGTGCTAGGGAAGATGAGACCAACATCTAGAAACTCATTAACTATCTTTCAATTTCATTTTTTGGGGGAAATGGGTGGGGATAAGGGAATACATTGGGTGGGAGGATACCTGGTATGAGTGGAATAGAATGATAATGTGCACCTCGGGAGGGTGGGATGACTTAGGGGGTTTCAAAGACTTATTGGTGTTTGGCCAAGATTAATTGCATGTCAGGATGGATGGGTTGAGAAGGTGTCTCAAAGGCTTGAATGGCATGGAATTGGGAAACAATTCCTGAATGTCATTTTTAAGAAGTTTTTCCATATGGTGTGAGTTGATAATCTCTGGAGAATCGGTTGTGATTCCTTGGAAAGTGTAATGATGCCCCTCCTACTGGAATTCATGTATAACTCCTCAAATTTTGGGGTGATGGGTCCTAATTTCCTCAACCATTCAGCACCCAAAATGGTGTCATAACCACCCATTTCAATAGCAAACATGTGGGTTTTCAAGGAATAATCACCCATTTGAAGCCACACATTTTCACAATGACCCCCACATTTCATGGAACATCCATTAGCAACCATGATCTAGAATTTGTCCATAGAATGGAAATAGTAGTGTGTTTCTTGGGCTACCCATTGGTGAATAAAGTTATGGGTACTACCGATGTCAATTAAGATAATGACTTTATAATGTTTGATGTAGCAAATCAATTTAAGGGTTTGGGTAGCTGAAATACTAGTCAAGGCATGGATGGATATTTGGGGTTCCACGTCTAGCTAATGAGATGGAAGAATGTCTTTAATTGGCAGAGGTAGAGATTCTTGAGATATATTTTCACCTGTGTCCTTCAAAATGTCCTCTGAAATGGCCACAAATATGTTTTTCTCCTTACATGTATGCCTAGGAAAATATTTCTCATCACAACTATAGCAAAGAATTTAAGTTGGTGCTTTTCCATTTCAACATGCATTAACTAGTGGATCTTGAGAGGAGGAGAGGAAGGAGAGGGATTGGTGGGACGGGGATGGAGAATAAAGGATGGTTTTTTATTTGGGCATTCATTGCCTTTTGTGCTTCCTTGTCTCTCTGAGAGGCTTCTAGCCAAGTAGTAGGGCAAGCCACTAAGACTTGGGCACATATTTCTTCCTTCATAGCAATGATAAAGCATTCCTTGAAGAAGGTATCTGACATGCCTTCGGTGTGGAAAGGGAGTTTCTCAAAAGTAGAGATGAACTCTTTGACTGTACCAAATTTTTTAACCTTGGTTAGGTGGCCCAAATAATGAGTGTCTATTTCAAAATGTTCATAGAGTTCTGTGACAAATTGTGTCCAAGCAATATAACTATGGTGGGAATTCTTATGCCATTCCCAACATTGTCAACGTTCAAGATCTAAATATAAGACACCCACACAAAGTTACATTAATTCATCGATGACGCCATGCAGGGAAAAATATTATTACATCTAAGTGACCCACCTTGTGGAGTCGAAGCCGTGAATTTTTTTTAGATCCACTTTAGGGAGTCGATGCCACGTATGAGTCATAGGGCCATGAAAAAATTATTGAGAGTTGGGCCCCATGGGATTGGATGATTCAACTCCCTTCTGTTAGGACAGTTGGTCCTGGTGTTGATGACCCTTGAATTGATTGTACATTTCCATTAGTTGGGATAAATGTTCTGAGAATGATTCTAGTTTGGTGAGCTTTGCATTGACAAAAGAAATTTTTTTCTCAGTAGAGGAGTGGGTGCAATATATTTTTTGTTACAACTCATCACACAGAGTTTCTAAGGTGGAGACTTAGTTGTTGAGCTCATTGTTTCTAGTATCCATAGGGATGGAGGTTCAAAAGAAAAAGGCTTCTAGAGGGTGGTACCAAGGTGATCAATGCTACTTTCTAGGTTTGTTGAGATAGTTTATTGGTAATGGGGCTAGAGGATCCACCAAAAAGGCTTATTGGAGAGTGGTACCACAATTATCAGTGTGATACAAGGACTAAGTTAAGATAGGTTTCAGATAAGGGTGTGGTAAGGACCCAGACCTGCCTAAACAATACTACACTGACTGAATGCTCAAGTTCTCAATATTGTAGGTTATGTAGGAATGTCATGGACCGATAGCAAGAATCAGGGTTTCTAGTGACTGAATGCACAAATTTTCAAGACAACCTTTTTTGTATGAGTTTCCTAGACTGGCAGCAAGGAGTAGGGTTTCAAGAGTCATGAGGACAAGGGAGTACAAGGTGCTACAGCTCTCTAATATACATGTGGGGCCCAACAATAGTACTCAACCCAATTTCTCAGGGCTCTAACTAAAGAAGATTGATTATACCCTTAGTCGTACTACCCGATTACCTAGGTACTAGAGAGTAATATTCCTAAGTGTTTTTCTTAGTGCCACTATAGCAACAAGATGGTCGATCGACTTATCTAAAGTTGGTTTCAAGAAACCTAAGGGAATTATGATACACCCAAGTGTATGTAGAAGTGAAATTATGTATACAATTGTTTTTTGATGCAATACTACTTGAAGAGGTAACAATCGGGGTTACAAGGGTGTCGAACCAAGTGAAACCTCTTGTATTTCCTATGTGTATGTTTCCCCTACCATAATTTTACCCGTTGAACAATAGATCACTATGTTATTTATAGATGTTGGAACACGTCTCTAGCTTGAAAAAAAATTCTCTAAAATATGTGCTTAGCAAAGTGCTATGATACCACTTGTGGTGTTCTTTATTATTAAATTGAAAGATGCAGAGCATAAATAAAAGATTTTACCCAGATTTAGTACGGAAATGAAAAATTCCAATCACAATAACCAAAATAGAGAACCAGAATAGCACAAGATGTTATATCTTTATTGATGGAAGCAATGTTCACTTGCCTCTTCAAGGGGGCAACCTCCAATTGAGCAAATATCTTATTACAATAAACTTCACAAGACATCTCATTACATTGCTTCTACTTCTTCATATAGTACTATCTACCTTCTAGGAACATTCTAGAGAAGGAACTTTCTGGTAGGTGAAACCTTCTTACATTTATTTCTTTCACACTACTACATGGCCCTTATTTACTAGAGATGACCTCCATACATAGCAATGCATAGAAACCTATCTACTTAGGGGGGGTTAGGGAGGTTAGGACCCTAACATAAAAATGATTCTTTTGAAAGTGCTTTTGTTACACTTAATAAGAGTAGATAGTCTATGTTGCTTTAAACTTCATTTGAGGAATGATCGACAATCACGCTATAATTTTAAGGCACAATAGTAATTTTAAACAAGCATTTGGCATCCATGTATGTTGTTTTTGAACCTCTAAGACATTTCAAGTAATTATCCACAAAAGCTTCACGAGGAACCCATATAGAGAAATTTCTATCAACATTTGGAACCTTTAGAATGGTTCATTATCATGGAAGAAGAGTCGTTAGAGAGAATCGCAAGTCAATAGTTATTAAAACATTTTATATAGTGGTGGAAGTTACATTGGCCTATGATTTGGGTTATCTATGTTATTATCATTGTTGTTATTGGTGTAATTATTCTTATTATTATTGATTCAATATTGTGTCCTTTGTTGGAGCAATGAAATCCAATTGCTACTTATCTTCAAGTTGGTGGAGGCATGCCTTCGCTCCACACTCTTTAGTTTCTAGGGTGAGTTTTATTATAAGACTAGTGGTATGGATATGGATTGGCCACTCTCCCTAATTATGGCAAACCTCTTCATGGAAGACTTCAAGAACAAGGCCTTAGAATCGTATCTTCTCAAACCCAAGGTTTGGAAAAGGTACATCTACAATACCAATGTGATTTGGCCGCATGGAAGGGATGAATTGGACAAATTTATCCACCATATAAAAAACCAATCTAAGCAAATATAATTCACCATGGTGATTGAAGAAAATGGCAACATCCCTTTTCTTGATGAGATGGTAACTAGGAAGCAAGAAGGGACTTTAGTGCACCATATTTTCATAAAGGCTACCCATGGTGAGAAATATCTTCATGTGGATTCACATAATCACCCTACCTAAAAGTTTGGGCATCATAAGCATTTGGTTACCTAAGCAATAGGATCTTAGGCAATGATCACCTCGATCGAGAAAAAGTTTACTTGCTTGAAATCTTCAAGAATAACAAATATAAGGATTTGTATGTGAGGAGGATGATTCAAAAACTCGACACAAGATCTAGGAATAAGGAACAAGACTTCACTTAAAAGGTGGTCCTTCATGTTTTCCATTGGAAATAACTCCCTAAGAAACTTCCATGCACTTCCCCTCATTTCAAGGATGTTAACAATGCAAAACGAGTGGTGTATGCTTAATGCATTTGGGCACATGGGAATTAAACTGGGGACTTGCATAGTACATGACAGTATCGACAATGTCTTGGCAATAGTGGCACCAACCAATTGAACTAAACCTCTAGGCTATAAGTGATCCTTCCTTATATCTATGGCATAACAAATAAGATTGACAAGGTCTTCAAAAGACAAAATATCATCACCACTTTCAAACCTCCATACACAATTAGAGGTATGATGAGATTTGTCAAAGATCCAATCGATTGTGTCATCATAAAGGTGTCTATGAGATCTCTTGCTCATGTGTAAAATTGTATATCGATAAACCAGAATATGGTTTCCAATTAAGGATTAAAAAGCATGAAGTGGACATCTGGGATGATTGCTTTTGTTAAACACATCCACATACTATGCACCAAAATTGTCTTAAATAAACTAAAATGCTTGCAAAAATCAATATTTACGCTTAACGTAAATTTGGAGAAGCCATCAAGATCGTTAAGCATCCCCACAATTTGAATAGAGATGGTACGTGGGAGGTAAGTAACAATTGGATATCATTGCATTGGCCGAGGAGGCATTATGTTATCAATGATAATAATTACACTAATAACAACAACAATAATAACACTAATAACCAAAATCTTTAGTAGAGTCAACATAGCTTCCACCACCATGGAAGATGTATTAATGACTATTGACCTAGGATTCCCTCTATTGACTCATGTCCTGATGATATTCAAAACATTGACAAAAATTATATATGTGGGTTCCTCATAAAGCTCTTACTGATAATCTTGAAAACCAAGAAAACTTGTCTGAAATAATATATCCAACTGCATAGCATGAGTGGGCCTAAGGGTTAAGAATATGAGTTTTTGCCTCAAAAATCACATGTTCAATTCCAAAGGAGGATAGGGTATTTACATGTGAACAAGTTGTTGGTTGAGGATATTTGTGTGGGGCTAGCAAGGTATCAACACTCTCACCCTCACTTTTGAGCTAGACAATGGGACAAATTGTATTTCCTCAACAAACCCCAATGCCCAAAATAATTATTGCACTATAATATTTAACAAATTAAAATTTTAGAAAATTATGTCAAACCTCTATGATTGTGAGGCCAAACTTGTTAGAAAAACAGGACCGCGGAGCAATAAAATAAAACAAATGTAGAAACAAAACACAGAAGATACACAATACAAGAGAGACACAGATTTACGTGGTTCACCCAGTGTGGGCTACGTCCACCAGAGAAATTGTCAGGTCCTCCCTTTATTATTATCCAGAAAATGAAGGAATATAACCTACAACAAAACCCGTTGTAACTTCCTCTTCTCTCTCACACAGTCTCCTCTCTCATAATACAATACTCGTCATAATGCATAGCCACAATACATTTCCCTCATAACAGAGGGTTGCATTCTAGGGCAAAAAACCCTAACATAATTTCTACTGTTAGATCTGTGACCTTATAATGAACGGTCCAGATTTACAATGAAATTACAGTATACATTTACAAGGCAATTTTTCCTTCGGGGGCTTCGCCCCCGAACCCCACAGAGGGGGTAGCCCCCCTCTGCACTCCCCCGCGTGGAAGAGTGTACATACTTCTGGGGTGTAAAGTCTTCATGGGGTATAAACACAACTGAAAGCAAGGACCTCTAAATCAAGAACATAATCAGGCTCCACAACCAATCCCTTAGTAAAAGTTTTTTTTAAAAAGCTTACATCATTATTTGAAAATACATAAATAACTGTGAGGCCAAGCTCTCCTTAATAAAAGTCAAAAAAAAAAGCTTAAAGTACTATTTGAAAAATATATAAATTTGATTATTTTAAGTACGCTATATGCATGGAAGAAAGAAAAACCATCTGGTTTTTTTAGCATTGTATAATTCATAATGATAATTTGCCAACAAAAGTCACTCTAACATAGAGTTAGTCATTCAATAAAACTGAAGTAAGAATATAAAACCATTCTTCAATGATAATTGGGCATTCAAAGTTCAATTCCTCCCAAGTAAACTATATGATATAGTGAAAATACTCCAAGCTATGTTACAGTGTAGGGACCATATAAAGTGCACATAAACCAGTGTTGCCAATATCATCGATATATTGGCAATTTGGCAGTGTCATGACATATCGCGATTTTCTCAACCTGTCAATATTATCCCCGAAATGTATTGAGTTTTTTTTTTTTGAATGTGATGTTATATATTCAATTTATCGTGAGATATAGAAAAAACAACTACCAGTGGAAATATATCATTGGCTCCACTGGGGGTGGATTAAAATCCATTGTTTATCTATTTTCCCTCATTTGGAAAAGCAAACAAAGGAATAATAGTAAAAAGGGAATTCACCATCTTCCATCAAGTTGAGGGAAAACTCATTATTGTCATTATCGTTAGCAAATTTATTGTGGCATGGAAATTGATTCCCACCTACCATTTCCATATTCCTGGATATGAGTAACAATTTTAGTATGTATTTTGTTTGTTTTTCAAGATTTAAGATAGGATTCACAATGTTCATTAGATTTCTCTCTTCTTGTTATTTTAATGGAATTTAACATTATGTAACTCTAGTTGTGTTGAATTGCATTCCTTCCTGCATCATAGGTTTAATCATTTCCTACAAAAAATGTTGAAGGCTTTGGATCCATTATGGGAATATGGTGAACCGCTTGAGCCTCGTATTGACAAAAGTTGGCTTGGCATAATCAATAGTTTGAAATAACACCTTGTAAGAAGTGGGAATATGTGATAAATCAACCTCAAAAATTGCTTGTATTACCAATCACGCACTTATTGAAATGAGTCACAAAGAAAGGAGAGAAGGAAGGTTTGAGACTTGAACTTGTCACTAAAGGAGTTGCAAGAACCTTGAAAACCGCAAACTTATTAAGAATGAAGGGAAGTGAGAGCCTCTCCTCGACGTCACCTTTCTCTAAGCCCATAGCGAGCTCACCATTCTTCATTTCTAGAAGCACCTTTGGGGAACAACCTTCTATTAAGGGAATGGTTAAAATAAGGGAGAAGTGAAAAGAAGACAAGCTTGTGGGTAGAAGATGTTTTCTATGGAGTAATATTCCTTTCAGCATTGCCAAGAACACTTGTTCTACCAATCTATGTTTGATGGTGTTATTGTCGTTGGCCCGAGGTGCAAGGCCCCTACCTATGACAAGTTGAGAGGATCTATCCTTCAAAATGAAAAGATCGATTGCACTCGCAAATTGGAGGCAATTAAGGAATCATAGGAAGCCATCGAATGCATCATGATGTCAAAGGATTGCACTGATGGGAAGGGCCAAATCATTCTTACTTTTTTGGTTAATTGTCAAAGGGGACAATGTTTATTAAATTTGTCAACGCATTTACATATGTGTAAAATGCAACATTATTATATGAGTTGTTGGATGGGTTCAGAGAAGAGATAGATATGCAAAACGTTGTCCAATCCATAATCATAACACTACTAGTTATGTGGTTGTTGACAAGTTGCTTATGACAAAGTATATGACCTTATTTTGGACTCTTTTTGTCGCCCATTATATTGATTTGATTTTAAAGGATATTGAAAAATTTATCATAGCAAGAATATCATCCAATCTACTAGGAGCATCACAAGATTTACATATAATCATGCATATGTTTTAACCCTAATGAGAAAATTCACAAGAAACAAGGAGTTGGTGCATCCAACAATCACATATTTAACCACTAGTTTCATTTCTCTTCAATCTCTCAGCGCATATATGTTGGAGGTGAAGAAGATGTTTATTTCATATGAGTGGCATGCTAGTTCATATAGCAATAAAGTGGACATGCAAGCCTTAGCAATGCTAGTGAACCAAAAGACTTTTTGGGTAGGGGTTGAGGAGGTATGTGCCATTAGTGAACCTTTGTAAAGGTTCTTCGTTTTGTTGATAGGGAAAACCCTACAATGGGATACTTGTTTGAGGCCATGGATAAAGACAGTACCTATTATCAAGACAAGAGGGACAATGAATTGGGAAAACGATTATTGATATGGTAATTGATTGATGATCAATGGAACAATACAAGCCATCACCCCATTCATGTAACATGGCTCTACCTCAACTATGCATTCTCTTATTTGTGGTGTTAAATTTGAGGTTGACAATATGGACAAATTCATCTCATGTGTTTCGTGGATGGTGCCAAATTTGTATAATGCTCAAAGATTTCAAAAGAAATGGAGGTATATAGTATAAATGCTAGGACATTTGACTTTAACATGGTTGTTCAACACGAGGAGACTAGAATGCCAAGGAAAAATCATTTTGTGTTTAATTTCAATGTATTTCTTATTTTCTCTTATTCAATGTAGATGCTCGAACAACCCGTGTCAAAAGAGCACCTACTTTACAAAGAATTGCCATTCAAGTGTTTAGCCAAACTTTGGCTCTTCAAGTTGTGAGCACCATTGTTGTGTATTTGAAAAAATGCACACCAAAAAATGCAACAAGTTAGAATTTTTCAAATTAAATTTTAAGTTTATTATAATTTATACTCGTCACCTTCTAATATTTCTTATACCTCACCATTCATTAAATTTATTACCATCCTAGATCCTTCTAATATTTCTTATACCTCACCATTCATTAAATTTATTACCATCCTAGATCCATTTAACTGTGGATCTATCAAGTGCCTAGAGGGATAAAAACTCTCGAAGTGGAAACCTTTAAGCTTTCCTCAAGTTTTGCACTCTAAAAAAGGTTTGCACCTCAAGAGATTTGATCCCTCTTGGCAAAGGTTTGCACCTCAAGAAATTTGATCCCTCTCGATGCTTATTATTATTTTAAAGTGTTAAGTTACATGAACATCTCCCTCAAACTGGGTTGTAGTATATATGTGTGTGTGGAGCCTACATAAAAAAAAATATTAATTTATTATTATTATTTTAATGCATAATATATATATATATATATATATATATATATATATATATATATATATATATATATATATATTATTTTTATTTTTTATTATTATTTTATTATTATTATTTTTTATTATTATTATTTTTTATTAATTTATTATTATTATTTTGAATGTTTTATTATATTTTAATGTGTTATGTTACATGAACATCCTCTCCATAGTGGGCTTTAGAGTGCTTCCTGGTGTAATTACCATCATACAAGTTAGAGTGGTAGGGCCTTAACAACATGATCTACATCCACTACAATCTCCCACTGAGTAAAGCAACGTGACTGAAAACCTAACATGAAGGCCATTTTGTTGGATGGCATTGACACCATGGTTGCATGGAAAGTGGACATTAAGAACTTGTCATATGAGAGTTAACAGTCCCCTCAGTAGTTAAAGGAGGATGCACCAGAGGTGGTGACAAGGGATTATGGTAAGAGGATGTTCCAATGCAATCCCCTGACAAAGGATTGTGGTAAGAGGATGTTCCAATGCAATCACCTTCACCTTTAGAGGAAAGACAGTATTGAAAAATATTGAAAGTGTGCTAGCTCCTTCATAAACACACAAATGCAGTGAGAAGAAATCGTTATACGATCAATTTATCATGTTTTCATATAATTTTGTATTTTTTTTATTGTGAAAAGAAATTAAGAGTTGTTGTGTGATGTATGACTTCACATTTTATACATGAGCTCATATTTATATGGAAATGCATTTGTTTGATATTGTTGTTTTTAACTGTTTTAAAAATTGAAAAGAAAAATGAATATTTTTTTATTTTTTATTGGTCATTATTTTCCTTTATTTCCAATAAGTTCATTTTTAACCCTTGGCACGTGATGGTTGCAATATTGTTGAACCACGCGTTTTGCCAATTAAAAATGAGAAAATATTGATTACAATGAGACAAACAGGTTTGCAGAGAGGTCTCCTTTTAATGATTAGATAGTCATAGGTCATAATAACATTTTTGGGATCTTTAGTCCTGCTGGTTAAGTTGGAACCAGCCACATTTGCTAACAGACCAGTCAATTACTACTAGCTTTTAATTGTGGAACAAAATTCTTGCTGTACTATCTAGCTAGATCTGATAGCGTCTCCTTGTGCAATCACAGATACAATCTTAACCAACCACGTTTGGTAACAGGCCAGTCAATTACTACTAGCTTTTAATTGTGGAACAAAATGCTTGCTGTACTATCTAGCTAGATCTGATGGCGTCTCCTTGTGCAATCACAGATACATGATTGTAGGAGCTTTCTAAGACTTGTCAAGACTGCTATATGTTTTCAACATGGACCTACTGTATAGCTTGCTATGAATTTTGTTGGCCCTCAATGCCACTACTTGTATTCTATGCTAGTTGCTCGAGCGAAATAATGTCAAACCAACAATAGCTGTTTCCAAATTTTGAAAATGGCTCCAATAGCAAAGAACAATTGCAATTACTTGTTTTTTTTAAGTCCGATCTTAACAAATTCAGGAATTCTGGATCAATCTTGGTATGATGTTATTAATTACTCCAACAGTTGCATCACTATCGTAATATGAGATAACCGGTTTCTTCTCTCATCAGCACAAATAGCTAGTACAGTTAACCATATGACTTGTGGATTGATATACAACCACCACCGTCATCTCTAGTGCTCTCAAATGAACCTGTGTGCATCAGTGGTATCAATGGAGCTTAAATACGAAGCTAAGGTTCAAGAACTTGTGCAACTTCTGACTTTAGCTGCCAATGGGAAAAACTTGAAAGGCTCTGCTGTGTTGGAGTAAGTTTCGGTGTAAGTCATCATTGACCATGCTTTTCAATAGGATCATTTGTTGCTCTCACAACGAGAACCCATGTCTTGTTTATCCAACGATAGACAGACAAAGTTAAAACGTACCACTGGAATGATCCTAGCATAAAACTAACTGCGTCTCCACAATACTAGACTCAATTCGAATGATGAGGAAAGTTTCTCAATCTTCTCTAAGCCTTACCTACCAACTAGATATGGGCTATGCCTGTATTTAGTTGGTGGGGTGAATCCATAAGTAACCCTCATTTATATTGTGTATGAATTCACCCTTCTATATATAAAGACTACCGAGCTAAAATTTCCAGAAATTGGAGATGCATATAAAGTGCTTATTGATTGCATGGATGATGCAGACAATAATCATGGTATAGTTATGAAGCAGAATCCATGCAGTAAAGAAACTAATGAATCATTCCACGGCTCTGTGACAGTATGTTCATCTATTCTAGTAAGTTTCAGTTAGCATCTTTGAGATTTGATGACAGGTGTGTTGAGAGTCGAGACACTGAAATAGACAACATCTCCAAGACATTTCTCAAGGAAATGACATAAAGTATCAGACGTGGAGAACATTATAGGATTAAGTTCATCTAAAGCATCTTTAAGGAGATGAACCATGTATAGCAACACTGGAACATAAAATCATAATATATACTTGAAGAAAATAGCTAGCTGAAATGTCTAAACATATTGCTTTACATGTAACCAAAACAATTAAAACTAGGCATGCCCAGACTTGGAAGAGAACTCAAAGTTGTTATGCAGCTGCTGAACCCAATTCCAGAGGTACAGAACTCGATGAATAATAGAACTCAAAATTGTTATGCAGCTATTGAACCCAATTCCAGAGGTACCGAACTTGATGAATAATAGAACTCAAAGTTGTTATGCTGCTACTGAATTCAATTCCATAGAAACAAAGATCTCAATGAGTTAAAACTCAATCCATGGACCATTGAAGAATTACATCGACAGCTTCAACAATGCCGATGCAGCATTCAGTCATGTAATGAGAATATATGAAATACACCAACCCTATCTATGCATTGAGAAACAACATCTAACAAACATCTTTGGCATCTAGCTTTTGGCGTTTTACTGGAAATGCATGAACCTTTATAGAAACAGAATGCAACCTTTTGGGAAATGCATTCAATGCCTCCTCATGAGCGATTTTTGCATCAATGTTAAACTAAACCAAGAACATTGTGTACATCAGTATGAAATATGGACTTACATATCAATGTAGGAATTATATAATAAAATGTTACTGAAAATTGTGTTGCTTTCACAACATTAAGGCCATCTTGTGGTCTGATTGTGAACTACATATTGCCACTGGCATTGCGTACTGCCAGAATTCAATGAAAAATTATGCTGCCGCTACAATTAAAAAATACTTTCTGGGAAAATTATCTTGGAATTATTGAAAGTGTCCTCGCCTGCAAAGCAACTCTGGCTAGAAACGTTTATTTGCTCTCAACATTATAGAGATCAGTTCTGATGAAGACTAAAGTCAAGGACATGCAATGACACCAAAGACAAATAATCTAGATATTATTTCCCTTACTCTGTAAGTGCAGCATAACCTATGAGATAAAATTTTATGTAAACCATGCAAGGCAAAAGGAGGAATGGAGAAACTTGGAAGAGAAAGCTGAATTGTATCAAGACACAAATGGATATGCCAAAAAACAAAGCATCCATGAGAACAGTGCACAATTTCAAACATAGTTGCAAAAAGGAAGGCAGGCTCTAGTTAAATTTTGGTCCAACTGTTCCCCACAAAAGCCGTATAAGTACTCATGACAAAAAACAACAAATATACACCACTAGACGGACAAAAACAATTTCTATCTTGCATCTGCCATCCCTATTTTTCAGTGCTGGAGTGTTTTACCCCCAAGGTTGGTCCTAGTACAGAAAGAAAAAACAAAAAACTAGAAATTGTGGAGTGCGGTAAAATTGAAAAGGAAAATATTCCTTTGGTAAATGGACAAGGTTTTATTTGTCCAAAAGGGAGAGTGGTCTGGGTATCATGGATTTAAGACCATCTGCAGAAGCCCTGACTGCCAAGTTATTGTTGAGCCAGGCTCTTCAGCTAACAGCTTACGGTAGCAGATCCTTTGGTGCAGTTATGCAAGGAACAAACAAGTTGAAGTCCTTTACCTCTACTATAATTATCAAGAAGGCTCAAGCATCTAGAACAATGTGAAGAAGTGTTTTAATTTTATTCACAAAAGAACGCAGACATTTTGGCATTATTCTATTATTAGTAACCAACCTTTTAAGGAGAATTCCAGAGCTGGTTACTGTATCAGACTTGTTTATAGCTCAAGAGTCAAAATATTTCTAAGGTTGAAAACTTTAGGAAGATCAAAGTTCTTCTGAGGGAGGATCGCTGGGTAATGCTGCAAAACTTGAAAGTTAAATGACAGACCTGAAATACCACACAATTTACTAGCTGATTGTGATGACCTTTCCAGGGTGTTATCTAATAAGACCAAAGAAAGGCCTTCATTAAATCCTACCCAGATATTCTAGTTTGGGCATCAGGGTCTAAAGCAGGTTACTCTGTTTTTGAAAAAATCTTATCCTAATCTTTATTGAAGATCAGAATCCTGGTGGAAGCAGATCTGGAAAGCTCATTGTTCTCCAAAGCTGAATTTATTCCTATGGTCAACTCTTCAAGGGAAGATTCTCCTAGGGAGATCCTAAGAAACAGAGGCATTCGAGGCTCCTCCATGTATATATATATATAAACCTAATTAGGAGACTCCTTCGCCTTTTAGTTACTTCTTTTTCGGAAAAGGGTAGTTTGGTCTTGGTAAGTAAGGATAATCTCTTTAACTGCTTGGCAACCAGCTCTTCCTCATGTGTCTGGGCAATTTGTATTTAAAAGTTTGGAGAGGCAAGCCTCTTCTAAAAGAGATTTGGAATCTTCTGCTGAGGGTTACTTGGTGGAGAATATGGCTTGATAGAAATAAATCTTCTTTAAGAAATCGGGTAGATGCCAGCAAGGTAACCTCAAAAATAAAAGGATATGTCATTTGTTCACCCTTCACGCTAAGTTCCAAAAGATTGTCTGTTCAAGCTAAGTTTGGATATTCATGGATCCATTTTGAAGGATTGGAAATGGTTTTGTAGGAACAAGATCTGGCAAATTGTTTATTGTCCTAACAACTTAACAGAAAGTGGAATGTTCAAGGCCATGAATCAACATGGCTTCGAAGGTGTCACAATATCTTGCATTGCAGTGGGTTAACAATTTATGCAGTTTGTCACAATCCTGAAACAGTTGAGCATGTTTTCTTGAATTGTAAAGTTGTCCAAACATTTTGGGCTTGGGTTGCTACTGAAATTAATGTTCTCTTTGTTTCTCCTCTACGATAGAAAGCCATCATGTTTGGGGACACATGGATGCTTCACCAGGTAGATAGGGTTCAGTGGGATGTGATCCATTAGACAGGAATTGCTTTCTTATGGAAACAATGTTGTCGAACAACTTCCTATGAGATGAACACTTCATTCAGTTTGGAAGTTGTTGTTGAGATCAGATTTGGCTATCCAGCTTTCAGCCAGGATTGCCACTTTTGATAAGATGTATACACGCATAGTATAAAAAATCGCCAATTAATCGGCAAAAATCTCTAAAATCACGAATTTTTGACTGCGCCGATTTTTTGAAAACTAAAAATCACGATTTTTTCCAATTTTTTCAAACCTCAAAAAATCGCTAGTTATGCCCAGGATAACTTAAAAATAAGAAAAAGTCTGATTCAGTTTTTTTTGGCTCATTGTGTTTTGCATTTTGTGTGGAGCAGCAAGGGAAGAGGTTTGTGGAGGCCATCAAGCATATTTGAGGTGTGCCAAGGCAGGGTAGTGAATTCATCCACAACTGTTTAAGATTTTTGTGGTGGAGCAGATAAAGAAAGAGCCAGAAGTGGATGTCATTTCTTTGGACAATATTGATATATTGTCTAAGTGGAGGGTGGAGGTTGAGGTGCCTCTCTTGGATGAGGAACCTGCATGGTTAGAGGAGGGGGACCAGGGGCAGCAACAGCAGCAAGAGGAAGAGGAGGAGCTTCATCCATACACCATGGAGGATGATGAGCTAGTTGAAAGTGGAACACCACTTTCTACACATATTGGAGTAGCTAGTCCTCCATCCAGCATTGATGCACGACCAGGACCTTCTGCCTCTAATTCAAGGCCTGGCAAACAGCCCCCAATTGTTTCACGTAAAAGGGGGAGAGGGCATTGATAATTTGATATCATATAGCTAGTTGCTAGTTTTGGGACATATACATTTATATATGTGATCATTGATGTCATTTTGTATTGATTTCAGACTTTCAGTAATGACTTTGATGTATCAGTTTTTATTTGGCATCTACTATATCATATATATCAGTTATTTCTCCATATTTACATGCCTATGTGTTTATATGATGTTGTTGTTGCTTTATATATTGAAAAATGTTTAAAATTTTGAAAAAAATTGAATAAATTATGTATTTTTTAATGTTTGCCAAGGTTTTCCGATTTTTTCTGAGGCAATATTTTCAGGATCCTTGCCGATTTTTTGTCAATGCGGAATTTTTCTTCTATGGTATATAGTCTTCAGCCGTGGCCAAAGCAGATATGCTATCCCTCCTTGCTTAGGTAGGCAGAGGGCTCTTGTCTGACTGTTCTTTGGCTCCTGGATAGCTTTCATCCAGGATGGACACTTTTTGATAAGATCTACATGGTCTTCTAGTCGTGGCCAAAGCAGATATGATAGCCCTCCTTTCTTAGGTTGGCAGAGCGTTCTTGTCTAAGTTTCTAACTGTCCTTTGGCTCCTGCAGGTAACAATCTTAATGTAAATGTATCTTGATTCATAGTATAATATAGCGCATTTTCAAGAAAACAAGTGTCTGATAGGATACATTAAGCCAACCTACCTAAATAAGTAAATTGGGAGGGCTTGTAACTCTGTAAAGAAGTGGCTCAGGGAGTGATCCTTGGGCCAAGGGCACTGCAATTTGAAATCCTATGCCATTTAATCCTCCAGTGTGGAATGATGATTTTCCTGTCGTGCCCTTTGACAAAGCCTCTGTCAGGCAGAGCTGGAAGTAGAGGTTTGGTTTGCAATGGAGATATGATCTGGACCTTGAAGGAATAATAGTGACTCTGTAGAGGCAGAAGTAGCAACCTTGGGACTCCTCAAGCTCTTCAAGATGGAAATCTAAAAGAGCTAAAGCTTTTGGCAACTCTAAACTTATTTTCAATTTTCTTAAGGGAGGCATACCAAAAAGACCAAAACAGGATTAAACTCTTTCAGCCGAATATTAGCTAGTCAATTGGAAGATATTAGCTTCACAACTTTGAGGGAAGGGGATTGTATAGAGTCTGAAGAAGATTACCCTGGGGATTTCCCCCTGCACCTCCATTTGTTTCTTGTAAGTTATTCAGATTTTTTGTCCCATAAGATCATCATTCTCAATTTTGATTATTTTCCTACAATGATGGCAATGGTAGAAGGCTCTGGCACAGTTTAATTTTTACTGTTTACCTTGTTGAGTTGTGTTCTGTTTCCTTTGATGAGATGGAAATATTTCATTTACAGATATCAAGTTGAATTTGGTGGGCATCTCTAGCGGGATAGGGAGCTTAAGGATATGATATACACAGCCTTTGATAGAATGGGAAGCAAACCTGGAAGTAGGGCTTAAAGACAATGAATAGAATTGTCCCACTCGTATGATGCTCAAGGGCTTGATGCTGAAGCTGGAGGACATGACTGAAACAAGTACAGAAGGAGGTTGAGGAGTGTGAAGTAGAAGAGTAGCTGAGCAAGCAGGAATCAGATCCCTTGGATTCAGGGGGATAATAGTCCCACTGGAAGAAACCTCCCATGTTCTGATATAGACCGATTCAAACGAGAATGACCCAGACTAACATGGCCAGGTCAACAGTGCCAAAGTGAGAAGTGTTGGAGATAATGCTTCCTTCAATGTAATGATCAGATTTGGTTTGTGTTTGTTAGAGATTGTTGAGATATTCTCTCAACCTCTCTTCCTAAATTTGGAACAAGTTGGATCTCACAACAACTCAGAGATCTCTATATAAAGTTTAAACCTATTGTATTTGTACCAGTTTTCATATAATACTCAGAACAGTTTATTGTGTCAAGAAATGTTTACTCTCCCATTTCTTGTCTTGGTATCAGAGTGAGACTGGACTTAGCTCCCTCACAGGAGAGCGCAGGAAAATGAGAACCCGTTAGATGTAGTACTCCATAGGATACGAGTAGGATTAGTGGGTGAGAGTAGATTAGTTGTTTTGTCAGTGATTGTTTGGCGTGTGAAGAGAATTGCTGTCCGCCTGAGTTGCTGTTGTCCGCTGTTTGCCGGAAAAGTTTTCTGCACGTAGAGGAGTCATGAGCTGTGCCGCGTGAAGATTGAAATCTGTATAGTAGGAGATCCGACCTGGAGGCTAACGCAGCGATATGTTAGTAATGTCTACTGATGGACCAATCAGTGCATAATTGAATCTGCACGTGCTTGTTAAAATATTGCAGGTTATCCCTGTGAGATCAATCTATAGTACCGGAGTTCTCAGTCCCATTCGTCCTTGTGCAGTTCAACTCTTGATGGGGGTGGCATCCTTGTTGATCATGTACCGGCTGGAGAAAGAGTGCATCCCTGTAGTTAAGGAGTGACGTGCCAAGTGGACAGTAGGAGAAGGCCCAGTGTGCACAAAATTCAATGCAGAAAATGGACGAATTGTTATTTACATAATAGAAAGTAATTATATTAGTTTTAGATTTTGTTAATTATTGCAATTGTATTAACATTATTATTTGTTTGTGAAATAAATGATTACAAATCTCCGAAATTAGAGGTGCGGTAGAGGCATTTGCATCTTCAGAGAAGGGATCAAGTGCAGGTAAAAGCTCAGTATGGATGATTGTCCAGTTAGTTCGGGAGTTGTGGATCTAGGGAACGATCCCTCATTAGTTGTTGAAGACATGAGAGTTGTCTGCTAGTGAGGTTTGGCGACCTAGTCCGGTCCAGTAATTGACTTCGGGAGATCCATGATTCAGGAGTTCAGAAGTGAAACACGGGAATTCAAATCGGGAGGAAGCTTTATGGAGCTCAACCTGATTCAAGAACTGATTTCTGAAAAATGTTCAATTATGTTTCATGTTATGTATTCAGTTTGTGTTTGATTTCAGTATTGTTTTCAATAATGTAAGCATTGAGGGGGTGTGTTGGAGATAATGCTTCCATTAATGTAATGATCAGATTTGGTTTGTGTTTGTTAGAGTTTGTCGAGATATTCTCTCAACCTCTCTTTCTAAATTTGGAATAAGTTGGATCTCACAACAACTCACAGATCTCTATATAAACCTATTGTATTTGTACCAGTTTTCATATAATACTTAGAACAGTTTAAACTTTATTGTGTCGAGAAATGTTTACTCTCCCATTTTTTGTCTAGAAGTGGGAATGGTTTCAAGGACGGTGCTGGAGAATTTACTTCTTAATCCTGTTGACATGCATGAAAAGTAATGTAGTAAGTAGAAAAGCATATTCGCGCTTCCGAATTTAATCTCTTGAGTTCGAAATTTAGTGAATTTCATGGGTTGCCAAATAAATAAATTCGTTGAGGTTCGACATTGAACTCGTTTAAATTCAAAATTCTATTAAATTCATTTAAGTTTGAAATTTGGCAATTAAATTTGATTAAAATTCAGATTAGATCTGAATTAAATTAACTTAAATTTGGATTGAATCAAGACTGAGAATCATATATTTCCTTGAACTTAATGCTGAATTTTATCACATCGTTTTGCTCTAACGAATTATTTTCAAACTTCGTTGTCATCAAAGACAAACATGAACCAGGTGACTTAGGTCTCTAGTAAGATATCGATTATATTTTAAGGTTGGATTACAGTTAGTTATTTAAAGTTTTTACTTGTGCTTTTCTTTCTTACATAGGAGCCCTATATGGGGTTAAATGTGTTTCAAGGTTCATCCCAGTAAGCGCATGGAAACCTAGGTTTGAACTTCAGAATCTCTTCTTGAATCAATGCCCAATCCGAAGACCCAAGAAATCAGGTTTGCCAACCCAGCTGGCTTAACTTTTTCATATTTGGTCACAACTTTCATAATGTTTGTGTTGCTTTATTGGTCTTGATTATCTCCATTGTCATTTAGCCACATGACCAAAGCATCTTTAACGAGTACTATTAAAGCTGTGTCAATCAGTGATCATGCATAGATTACACAAATAAGCCATTGCTATTCCATGCCTATTCAAAATGGTATCTCAAGGATGTTCCCTTTCTATCACATGACCAATATTGCTTTCAATTTTTGTAATATTCCCTTCTTCTGTAATCAATAAATCTATCACTAAAATGCATATACATTTTGCTCCAAGCCTTCTACTATAACAATACTTTTAGAAATACTCACGCAATTTTCATTTGACTCTCCTGACTGGGCATTTCACCACCCATTTAAGAACACCCTTTACCTGCTTTCACATATTGTCCCGACATTCATCTTTTTAATCTCACAGACTCAATCTGTGGAGTGCAAACACTGCTAACATGCACTAATGCAGGCAATCACAAGTTCCCATTCAATATAGCCTTTAGATAAAAAGGATGCCACAGTTTTGACTAGGTTAAAGCCCCTCGACCTAATCCAATGTGTATTATTAGAAATACAATGATTATTAAAGGATTGACAAGTAACTCAACCCCGCTCAACAAAAGAGATAGGGATGAAGTTGAACATGCACAAATTCAATATTTATTTTATCTCAGAACCCATCAACTTCTCCCAAATTGATTAAGTCTGAAGGTAACAATTCAAGATGGTGTGCAAAAGTATGGCAAAACACAAGCGCCAACTCTTGATTACATGTTCAATTCCTTCATCTATAATCCCAATGTAACATCAATTCTCAAATCAATCTGCTAAGTGCAGGAGCATATCACATGAACATTAACAGAATATGCCATGTACCATTTCTGAAGCAACATGAAAGTTGGAAGTAACCACTTCTTTGGATGACAATTTGTGACAAAAGTGCTTCAAATAAACATTAGTCTGGGAATATGTCCATTGAGGCATTGTTTCATAGAATTGGGATTGGTAGTTTATGAGCAACATATGAGGCATGCTGCAGAGATAGGCATGAACGCATGACAACTTTGGCAAGACACAAAAAAAAACTTGCAAAAATGCTCAATGCTTGAGTGTTACTCATACCTAGGAAATTCAATCAGATGTAAGAGGCAAGAAGAAGATAGGCATAGGCAGTCTTCCTTCATGATTTCAGGTTAAATCATGCTAAGCACAATGATTTCATCTTTGATCCCATACCCTGAGTTTAGGAGTCCAGAACTAAGTTTTTATCACACATAATGAATATGTATTAAATTGTGGTAATAATTAAAGACACTGTGTTAAGAGTGTTAATCGATTATCGGATATTGAAAAGGCCCCACAAATAACAGTAAATCTATGAAGGCTTGTTGCTTAGCATATGGATGAGGCAAACTGAGACTATTGTACACATCTAGAGTTTCTACCCCTGCCACCATGGAAGGACAGAGAAGTCTCCAACAAAAGCTACCAACACATGAGAAACAAAGGACTCAAGAGATTCTATGTCTAAGCCATGACACCTAATCGGGGTACAAGAGCCCATGACTGGCAGGAAATCGTGCTGCCATGGAGAATGGAAGAACCAATTCCTCTGTATTTGAGAAGTGTTGACCACCTATTCAACCAGGGGGTCAACTCCATGTAACATGAAGATATGCACCTGATGGTGCATACAAGTTGGAGACTTGTTGGTTCTACAAGGCAGTTTTGGCCTTCAGCATTTTGTTGTAATTGGAATTTTCGCTCCCCTGCGTGGGATAATAATGTAATGGGTCTACATGGATCATAGTTTAAGTCGGTTGCATTAGGACTTCGTCATTAGGAGAGTTCCTTTCACTGAGTGTTTTTTATCCTCAGGTTGTTAATTGGGCTTTTCAGCCTTATTAATTTCCCTTGAGTTTTTCATTCCCACAATAATTTCTCCAAAGTAGTGAAAGGCATTCTAATGGACGAGACCTATGTAACTAAGGTCTAGGAATGTTATAAATGACATGTTAGACATGTCCTAGAGTCTCGCGGAATTCCATTAAGTTTTGATAGGAGTTTTTTAATAATTAAAATTCCCGCAAACTAGGGATTTTTAATTATTTTCGATGTAAAATGTAAAAAAGTGGTCCTTGGGCATTTTGTATAGGGGTATAAGTACTCAAATCAAATGGTTCATACACCCCTACACCCTTGGACCAAGTCTTGGCTCATTTGGACAAGTTTTGCTCGGTCTTTGTCCATGAGGAGTCAAAGTCAGTCAAAAATTAGCATGTAATTGGCTTAATTAAAATTGCCGAATTTTGTAAAAGTCATGAAAGTCATGAGAGAATGTGGGAAAAGTGTCCCAATAGCCTTTCCTAAGTTGGGAAAACATTCTTCAACTTAGAAAAAACCCCTTAGCCTAACCCACAACCCACATTCATCTTTCTCCTAGAAGAGGGGTGCCCCCTCTTGCTCATATTTCATAAAAATTGAAATACACCATGGGAACCCCTAAAACTTTAGGAAAGCTCCCCACTTGACCCCACTTGACTTTTTAGTTAAGGGGAAAGGGGGTTTCCCCCTTCCCAACTCACCCCTCATCCATCCACTTGCTCACCTCCCCTAAAAGTGCGCCCCCCTTGATGAGACCCTCCTACTTTGGATGGGTGACACTTGGAGCCCATCCAAGTGGGCTCCCTCCTCTTCCTTTCCTATAAATTGAGGCCTCCTCTCCTCATCTTACCATCTCCTCTCATACCAAGACTATTATGCCAAAATTCTTTCTCTCTTCCTCACTTTCTCATGCTCTCTCATGCTCTCTCATGTATGAATCTTGCTACAAGTATTTGTGGTGATATTTTGGTGGATAATAAAGGCAGCTTTGGAGAATCTATGGTGTGCATTGGAAGTCTTCTTGGTGTATCCATATTATTCTTGTGAGGTGATATATTTCCATTGTTTTGCATTTTGCTTTCACTAGCTTGTATTTAGAGACTCAAGCAAAGTATTTTGTATTGGGTGCCATTGGTAGTAGTATTGCTATTGATTTTGTGGTAGTTCCTTAGTTAGTTTGGAAAGTATTTTGCAAGCTTCTTTGGATGCTCTCACCTCTATTCTTCTTGTGTAGCAAAGGCAAGCTTTGGGGAATCACTATTGGATTGGAAGAGTGGCTTTAAAGTGGAAAGCCAAACTCTTTTAATCATTTCAAAGTTTCCAAGATTTATCTAACCTTTCTTTTCTTTCTCATTCTCTTTTCTACTTATTGTTATGATGTAGAATAGGTTCTAAAAGTTTCAAAATCAATCTCAAATTTTCCATTTAAATTTATGTATCATTGGGCTAACTAAACTTAACAAGTTTCATGGTTTTGTAGCATACACAAGATAGTATCATTTGACATACTTTATGCATATTTTTAGCATCAAAGGAGAGTTGCTACAAGTGATTTAGCCCCAAAGGCCTCCAAAGGGCATTTTAAGTTTGGACATCAAGTCCCATTTCCTTCTACTTCTTCTATATAGTTGTAAGCCATCCTTTAGAGTCTCTTGGGTGGCATTCTTGTAAATTTAGATAAAAATCTGATATTGTAATAGTTAGGATTTCTCATTTTTGTTTTTCATTTTTACACCCATACTTGGCCAAAACGGCAGGCATTGTGCTTCCACTTGTGCCATAGTTGTAGGGTTTGCATTTTCATTTTCAAAAGTCTTCTATTTTTTACATAATACCCAACTTGGCCAATACGGTAGGTATTGTGCCTCCACTAGTGCCATTGTTGGAGTAGTTTTGCTTTCAAGTCTTTTCATTCTTTCAAGCAATTTAAT
>ML778095.1:730186-741297 GCA_009831015.1 Picea engelmannii | reverse complement strand
CCTGATGTGGACGCCATTTCATTGGATGGGATTAACACCAGTGCTGAATGGAGGGTTGAGTCTGAGAGGCCTATCTTGGAATCGATGCCTGATTGGATACAGCAGGAGGTAGAGGGGGCAGTAGCAGAGGAGGAGGAGGAGGTAGAGGGGGATGTTACAGAGCAGAGTCTTCCACCATCTTCACAGACTCGGACAGAGGGAGTTGTACTTGGCAGTAGCACCAGTAGAGGACACCAGAGTCTAGCTCCTGCTTCTTCTACAGGACGTCAGAGTCAAGTGCCAACCCCAGGGGCTTCTTCCTCTAGAGGAAAAGCTATCACCTTTTCCCGTAAAAGGGGCAAAGCGGATCATTAGACTTTATTTGATTTCATTGGAGATGACTCATGATGATGAGATACATTTGTCACTTATTATATTTTTTGATGATATTTTGAGGCTTTAGACTCAAGAGTCAGGACATGATTCAGTGTTGGTCTATAGACTGTGATGTATTCGAGTTTACTAGACATCTTATACATCTTATATATGAGTTCGCTTTTCATATTTATGTGGAAATGCATTTATTTGATGTTGTTGATGCTTTAGATATTTAAAAAATTGAAAAAAAAATAATATTTTTGTATTTTTTTCGTTCTTACGACATTTTCCGATATTTACCGATATTTTCCCCGATATTGCCGATATTTTCGCTTTCGAACCCTCGGCGATATTTTGCCACTGTCGATGTTGGTAACACTGAGTTAAATATAAAGTTGTAATGGTCCCATCAACTAGTAGTGGCATCCTTGTTAATAGAAGACAATGTAACAGACAGTTACAACAGACCTATTGGAAATAATGCTTACATTAGTAATTAGTTGGAGTCTGTTTGAGTTTGTTGAGAGATTTTCTCAACAAACGTGTCCAGGTTTAGAATAAGTTGGATCTAACAACAAATCCATAAATGTATTTATATTGTGTGCATTCATAATGAAAAACAAGTTTCTGTGTGCATATTTAATTTTATCTTGGTATCAGAGTCGAATGCTCTGGGTAACTCCCTCACGGGAGGGCCCAGAAATATGTGCAACTATTATTTTTCTGTGTGGAGGCGTAGGAATAGATTAGCATTATTTTTCTCAATATCTGTTGTGCGTGGAAGATTGTCGCCTATCATTGTCGTTGCCGCTGCTTGCATATTTTTTGGCGTGCCACGGTGAAGTCACCAATGGAGTCCACTTATTTCACATACATTTTTCCACTTATTTCATATACATTTTTCAGATCTGCTGATGTTGTTGAACCTTGGTTCAAGACTGTTGGAGGACCAAGTCGTATCAGCCATGGGCATGGAAAATCACAATTTGTTATTGGTCAATACACAACAATTTCTATCTATTCTGTCTTCTTACACAGTGATTTCAGTTGGCCTTGGTCAACGATTCCTTAAATGCAAAAGGATTGGTTTCATCGTGGGTACTGTAGAAGCTACAACTAAGAATCCACCTGTGTAAACCTGCTAGCGTGAAGGAGATTGGGCGATCCAGAATTGTCGTGTGCTTGCCACGAAAGGGAGTTTGATTGTTGCTGCCATAAGAGATAAGTGCACTCCATGTCTGTTTCAGATCCGCAGCTGAAGAGGAAGCCTTCATCGAATGTTTTTCAATTCACGGTATGTGGTAGTATTAGTCAAGGTCGTTCCACCTTGGTCAAATTGTTGCAATATGATCAAGAATTGACTCCTTCAAAGACTAGATTCTCAGGTCTAGTTATTTTTGCATATTTAAAGTATCAATGTGTTGAGTTTCTTCAACGATTGCACGAGACATGTCAAGCAGTTACAGTTGCAGATTGTAGTGATGCAAAGGTGGTTCGCAGGCCGCAGTGGAAGAGATCTTGCGCAACCACTAAAGAGATTCAAACCCCACCGAGGATGGTACAGCGGAAGAACTGAGATTGGTTTTGATTGTCATGGGGAGAACTTTATATTAGTTTGTTTGATTTAAAGTAGAGTATATTATTTGGTTTTGGTTGTGAAATGAACAATCCAGAACCAACTATAGAACATGGTAACATAATTTAAGCTGGTGTGTGCAGAAGCCCCGACCTTGCCACTAAAGGGTCACTAGTTTGGTTATGTTTACAGTGTGTTATAAAATTGATGGGTCTTGTTGTGCGTCGGGCTTCAAGAGCATCCATTACAGGTTACTTTTTATGAGATCCTTGTGTGTTAGACAGGTCAAGTTGTATGATCAACTTTTGAACACATTCAATATCCAGACCACCTTCCTAGCAACTGACAGATAGCCGAAAGAGAAATATCCGACAGATGGTGGTAGGTCCATAGAGTGGTTTATTACTTGATAGTTTTTTATCGCGGAAGCCCCGACGAGCCAAGTTTGTCAATATTGTTGATCTTGCAAGTTAGTTAATGATGGTCAGAGGCGTTTATGTTTTAAATGAATGAAATGGGAAGCTCGAGAGTGTGAAGAAGAGAAGAGTGAAAACCGGGAAGTTCAGAGTTAGTGTAAGTGCTGATGAAGACCAGTCAGACTATATGACTTATATAAATGCAATTTGTATCATAAGTTTTGTAAAGAGCGTCATGTAATTGTGATCAATGTTGTAATGAGTGTAATGTAAGCATTAAGGGAGGGTATTGGAAATAATGCTTACATTAGTAATTAGTTGGAATCTGTTTGAGTTTATTGAGAGATTTTCTCAACAAACGTGTCCAGGTTTAGAATAAGTTGGATCTGACAACAAATCCATAAATGTATTTATATTGTGTGCATTCATAATGAAAAACAAGTTTCTGTGTGCATATTTAATTTTATCTTTACATCATATGTAGTAATGTCAATCACAACGCCTTTGACAGATGGTCAAGTCAGTTATAACTTATGGGTAAGACTGTTGTAGTTGATAGTAGTCAAAGGATACAACTTACTGTCATTTCGACCGCTAAAAAACCAAGGAGTCTCCAGGGGAGAAAAATGATTTGCATTACATTCTACTGTAAGAAGCCCCAAACCAGAAAAGGACAACTAGGAACTTAGGTCAACAAACTATGTTACTAGGTGATTTCTCCCAGTTTACTCTGCCTATGGCGTTCTCTTGTACAGTTATGTTTGGCATAGCGCATGGATATAACTCTGTTAAATAGTGCTCAACCAGCAATCGAGCTCATGACACAATTGGATCTTAAAATCTGCTAAGAAGCAAAGATCAGTTAACATAGTACTTCTTGGTCACCGCAAAAGGTTAAACATGTTTCTATGCCACTTGTTTGCACCACATTCATTCATGCATATGTCACTTTAAAAGAAAACACTAAAAGAATTCATCCTTGAAAGAACAGTTTTTAAGCATGCAAGATGTGTATCTGATTGCTCCATGATGTAACCATCACCAATCATGTGGTATTTACTGGAAGTTCGTTAAGGTGGAGTTGCTTAAACCAATGGATACTAGATTCACTCCATACTAAATTTTGCTTTAGCGACTATGAGAGGTGAAAGGGGTTTATGTGCAACTGTTGACAGTGACATGCGGATATCACTAAGGCCATCTTCATCAAAAGACAGCCATTGAGAATTTGAGATAAGGTGTAAGATTCTTAAATATTTTTGGGGGATGATGTTAATTTTGTTGTTTGTTTTTTGACCAATACGTGATACGATCCGCTATGCAGATATGCATCCCCATGAAAACATTAACTCTATGCAAGAGAGTATTAAAACCATTACCAAAAAGAAAGATCTTGGCTCACATTTCATAAGTAGAAAAATGAATACATGAATAGTGGAACAACTTGAACACACCTCTTCTTATGGAATCTTATGCCTTGAATCCAAATGGTATGATATAATACTGAACAAACAAAGAATGCGCGATCTTGGCTCACATTTCATAAGTAGAAAAATGAATACATGAATGGTGGAACAACTTGAACACACCTCTTCTTATGGAATCTTATGCCTTGAATCCAAATGGTATGATATAATACTGAACAAACAAAGAATGCGCCTCCTCCAATGAAAGAGAGGCCATGGATGGACCCTTGACTGCAGTAGGAGAAGAAGCATCCCTCATACATAGTTTATAGTCAGTTTGCCCAATTTTTATGTGAGAGAGGCGAGTTTTGACACAATTGAGGTTATTGGATAGATTTGTGGTCAATTCATGGTGTGCATGGCTTCAAAAATATAAAACGTTTACTCTTATAAATAGCTAGCTTCTCATCCTATGAGAAGCATTGGAATACTGGTGCTTTTATTCATTCAATGAAGAGAAATTGATTAGAATTTAAAAAAGCAAAACCTAATCTACATTCATAATACCTTCAACTTCTTACATGGAAAGACTCAAAATACAAAAGGTCCTTTCAATTTCTTACTTGGATACGAAAGGTACAACAAGTCCTTCCAAAAATGAGACAAATCCATAAATGATGTTATGTGTAGATGAGAAGAAGAAACCAGATAGCCTTGTTAAGTTACCTATAATTACAAGACTAGGAGATAAGCCAAAGCTTAAGAGCGACAAGCAATGTTGCCAGAGCACGGAGCGAAGCGGGAGCATTTTTAGGGAGTAGAGTGTCGAGAGCGTCATTTTCAAAAATTCCTTGGGAGCGAAGCATCCCGAAAGCATCTATTATATATATGTATGAAAACATGCATATTTGTACATTGTAACATTAAAATGGCATCCATAGTAGTAAGTAGTAGTACATCAATGATTAATCATTCGATCATCAACCATATAGAATCTAGCAATTACAAACTTACAAACCAACATACAAATTTTTAAGCCATATAATAGAAAGTAGACCATTAAGTTATGGAATGAAATCAATCATCTAACAACTGTCAACAATAACATGAGTCATGACCAAATAGTTATGATTACAAAATAGGCCATCTGCACTGGATTATGAAGATCGAAAGGTCCAAAACAATAAAGTTTAAACTGTGCTAGACTCTAGAGTCTAGTTGCTAAATGCTATGAATCTATCATCTATAGACTAACATGTAAAGTAATGAAGCACCCCATGGAGCTTCCTGTCACTAAACCATTTTGTAACTCTCCAAGTCACATTTTTTGCAACATCTTTGAAGTACAGGATTGGTTTCTTGGGTTAATTGTGCTAATCAATTTAAGGTAATTCGCACTTCCACTCTAATCTATAATGACTTAGCCTAATTGACTTTAGGGTTTCCCCTAGGCTAGGGTAGTTTCCTAAGTCCTTAGTCTGAAGTCATAGAAACAAAGTCAGTGTAAGATCCATAGAGAGCAACTTTATAACATACCAAGGGAGCAACTCTATAACAACATTTAGTACAGATTTTTAGCACAATCCACAGTGTTCGATTACCAGATTTAAGTCATAGAATCAGAGCCAAAGTAAAGTTCCACAAATGTTGTTAAAAAAATAGAATAGAGCAATAGGCCAACAAGATTTATTAGGAAGCACCCATTTGGCACCTTGGAGCGAGCTTTCGAAATCCGGAAGCGGGCTTCTGGAGAAGCTTCCATGGAGGCTTCGCTCGGAGCAGGGTTCCGAGGGTGGAGCGGGGAGGTGGGGGGAAGCTTCCGGTAACACTGGTGACAAGTACCTAAAGAGCATCTTAACCTAGGATCTAGAAGATGCAGGTAATCCAAAAGCCTCTACTATTTGGTATTGGCATTATTAATTTATAAATTATAAAGAAACGTCATTGAGTATGTTTTGTATGTGCTTGTGTTTGAACCTTTTGATTTTGAAATTTAAGTTTAAGAATTTAATATAATTTTTTTACTCACAACAATAATGATTTATTATTTTACTAAATGTGAAATTGTTAATATATTTATGATTCTTGATTCTTATAATATAATTAAGATTTTATTTGTTAATTGGGTTTAGCTTAGGTAGTTGAGAAAAGGAGTATTGTCTTCTCCACCAAGGTTCAATTCCTGCAAACAATAGATTTAATTCCTGCAAATGATATGTTGAGCTCTTAATAAATCAATTGTTAAAAACAGCCTCACGCCATATGTTGACAAAGCCTCGAGCTTTTACAGAAACTGGTATGTTTACCATGAGTACCATACTCAGAATGAGGGGAAGTTCCGATAAATTTACCCGGGATATATATCTCAAAAAAGAAAAAATAAATAAAATAATAATAATAATTAAGACTCTGTTTTAATAAATTATAATTCTATTTTTTAATTTTGATTCAAGATTAGTGAGGTCCTCTACAACTCAAATAGGAGATGTGTCTTTGTGAGTGTGCGAGAGTATAAAAACTTGCACAGATCCATCTTAATCCTAAATCTATTAAGCGTTGCACCTCAAGTTTTTTTATCAAACTAGAATTTAGATACACCTTAAAAAAAATTATTTTTCTCAACCCTTAATATATCTAAAATTAAGATGGATCTATACTAGTTACTATATAATTCAAACATACACATAATATATATGTGTTGGACACAACCTCTTAACCTCCCCACCTTAATTTTAAAAACTGGTCTCCCTGTATACGCACCAACAGCTATATCCACACTCAAGCACTAGCTGCTTAGGTCGATCCTCCTCCAATAAGGTTGACTATGTCACTCACTTGAAAACTTCTAAATTTATCATGATGGGATCATATCACGTAAAATAAGGTTGACTATGTCACTCACTTGAAAACTTCTAAATCTATCAGGATGGGATCATATCACGTAAAATATAACTTTGGTGATTTAAGTGATTGAAGATCAGAGGAATAAGCTTTCCGAACAATGAGTTACAAGAAGAAAAAGGTAGATATCCATACATCTAATCCCTGAAAATGTAGCCATGAATGATATAAACCTAAGTGAATAGAGAAACCAACCATAAAGAGGTAAAACCAGGTGCACGTGAACACTGACAAAAGCTAGACACAAACTGTGTGTTATCATTGACAGCACAGAAACAAAACGAGACAACAATTGAAATTATTGCGATGCCCTAATTTCAAGCAGTTCGCTCTGAAACCCCAGAAAATGGAGCTCCTTGCCCTTGATGCTCCTTTATAAATAACAAAAGAATTGGAAAACATAAAACCAGTAAAAGGAAGGGATTATTCGAGGGCTTGATGGTTAAAGCACTTATCTTTCGAGGCTAACTTTGCTAATTGAAGATCAGAGGAATAAGCCTTCCGAACAATGAGTTACAAGAAGAAAAAGGTGGATATCCATACATCTAATCCCTGAAAATGTAGTCATGAATGATATAAACCTAAGTGAATAGAGAAACCAACCATAAAGAGGTAAAACCAGGTGCACGTGAACACTGACAAAAGCTAGACACAAAATGTGTGTTATCATTGACAGCACAGAAACAAAACGAGACAACAATTGAAATTATTGCGATGCCCTAATTTCAAGCAGTTCGTTCTGAAACCCCAGAAAATGGAGCTCCTTGCCCTTGATGCTCCTTTATAAATAACAAAAGAATTGGAACACATAAAACCAGTAAAAGGAAGGGATTATTCGAGGGCTTGATGGTTAAAGCACTTATCTTTCAAGGTAGACGGCCAAAGATCAAATCTCATGGATTCCTCCCCAAGCAGGTTAAATGTAAAGGATGGGGTTCAAATCTCCCATCTTTTACGCGATTAAGCATATCAAATATTAAATATAATAAAATAAATGTAGAAAAAGGATACATCAAGTATGATCCATGACAGAATGCGCCGCCCAAAACAAGAAAGAACAAGCGATCTCGTAAAACTGGTTGTCTCTTCAATGTTATCTTAACTGTAAAAATCACACATAATAACATATCATAATGGGTTTTATTTTCATTTTGACAGAAGCCCTCAAAATACAAGAAAACTCCGAAAACTTTCCGATAAGCGGCCAATTGAAGATGCAAATGAGAAGTGAATCTTACTGAGAGGAAGAATTGGCGCATAGACAAGAGGCACCAAATACTTAAAAGGGGGCTTCCTCGGCTGCCTCCTTATCTCCTCTCTGCATCGCGAATCAACCACAACCCTCTCAATACTACCGTGGAAAATTCTAATTGCAAATTTATTTTTCATTCTGAAGCTACAATAATTTTGTGTTCATTAAAGAAAAAAAAATTAACAGACCTATGAATTGAAAAGAATCAAACAAGAATGAAAAATACCCAGCCAAAACGGATGGATCCGATGATGCCTGAGAAGCCGCCATTGATTTTGGTATTCGAAGGGCAGACAAAGGGTCTCTGGAGAAGGTGTACAAACCCCGTGTTAAAATATTGCGCCACAATATTTCTACAGGATACTTTTTCCAGGACGTTGAAGAGTGTGGTTTGCCCACGGACTATATATGTCACGAGGTCGAAACCCGAGGTAGGTCGGGACTCGATACGTTCAGGGAAAGGGGTCACCCAAAAAAACGTGTCGTGTGCTCCAAGGTATTATCTGGAAAGTGCTTTTACTCTTTTCGCACTTTGACCAATTATATTCTTGAAAATTGTAACAAATCAGTAGAGTTTTATAAATATTGGAATCTGGTAAAGTTTTGTTTCATCTACTTATTTTTTCGGATTCCCAAAGGTTTTGGATCATTTCAAAATGGACCGGAGCAGAATTTTCTGATTAGAACTTTTTAGGAATTCTGATTTCGGTTTTTTCGGATTCCGAAAGGTTTTAGATCATTCCCAAATGGACCTGAACCTTAAGAGCAGAATTTTCTGATCGATGAAACTTAGGCTTTCTAGGAATTATGATTTCGGTGATGTGGAGTTGAATTTAAATGAAACTTAGAATTTGGAGGAATTATGATTTCATTGTTGTGGAGTTGAATATGAATAAAAAAACTCAATGTAATGATTTTTTTAATGAGAAAAAATTTATAATATTTAAGGTTATTGATTTATTTTTTATTGGTAAAGTATCAAGATTATGCGGTTATATGATTGTATAAACAAAATTACTTGTTTAAAATGTTTTTTTTTGTTTTGTTTTTTTTGAAGTTAATTTATTTTCTTACATTTAGCTAATCAAAAGTGGTTTAAAATCATATTTTGGAATAAAAAAGATGATTTCGATCTATTTAGTATCCTCAAGAAACCAATGTCTCTTTCTGTTTTGTTATAGATAGAGACATATCATTTTGTTTCGTTTCTTGTCAATACATGTGCACGTATGATAGGACAACATGTAAAGTCATTGGTGAGCTAGAATCATTTTACAGTAATTTGTGAAGCGAAAGATAAGTTAGAAGAGAAAGATGAGTTGGAAGAATAAAGATGAACTCATTTGATGTACCTTTTTTTTTCTTCAGTCGATATGCAAAATGACGTTGTCCTCATTTAATGTAAATTTTATATGCACTTGGAAGTCATGTAGCATGTAAACAGTTTTTTTCGTAAGTATATTTCATATGGAAATTGCATTAAGGCAGGAAGTACATCATTAATACAGGTTGTCTAATTGTACAATGCAAAATTGTGTTTTTGAGGGTTTGGATAACAGTATTGAGGCAATGTTTGTATATGTAAGGGAATATGCAAAATGATGTTGTCCTCGTTTAATGTAAATTTTCTATGCACTTGGAAGTCATGTAGCATGTAGACAATTTTTTTCGTAAGTATATTTCATATGGAAATTGCATTAAGGCTGGAAGTACATCATTAATATAGGTTGTCTAATTGTACAATGCAAAATTGTGTTTTTGAGGGTTTGGATAACAGTATTGAGGCAATGTTTGTATATGTAAGGGAATTTTTTATTGCATCGGAGATAGTCATTTGTGTCATCATTTATTAATGCAGAGGCAGAAGCGGGAGAGTTACAAGTGGCACATACAAGTTCAAAAGGGGTCGAGTATGCATTTGTTGTTGCCAATACACCTTCAACCTATGTACATGAGCATAGTAGTTAATATATCGAACAATACAATATATATGTGCACAACAAAGTTTCTATGTGGAAATTGTGGAAGTCAAATTTTGAGTATGCAATTTGTGGATTGAGTTGTATATGTATACTTACAACAGTTGTGGAGCTAGTTAGTTTTTTCAAATCTTTCACTATGTTTGTTCGCAACTCTGTTATAAACGTTGACTGCGTTGTGTGAAAGATCCTTTCTTTGACATCCCTTTTTTTTATTATAGTGTTGAAGAGCATTATAGGAAAATACCCTTTTTGCAATTGTTGTTCGATCAAGGGAAAAAAGTGTGCATACGTGTCGAACAATTATAACTGCAACATGGAACAGTAGAATATTTATGTAAGATGATTGGGATATACCAACATGTGAAAGCAAAAGAGAAAACTGGATATGGAAAGTGGTATTGTTGCCTTGTCATCATCCAAATCGCCATCCTTTATATGTGTTAGAAAAACAGGACCGCGAAGCAATAAAATAAAACAAATGCAGAAACAAAACACAAAAGACACACAATACAAGAGAGACACAGATTTACGTGGTTCACCCAGTGTGGGCTACGTCCACCAGAGAAATTGYCAGGTCCTTCCTTTATTATTATCCAGCAAATGAAGGGATACAACCTACAGCAAAACCTATTGTAACTTCCTCTTCTTTCTCTCACAGTCTCCTCTCTCAAAATACAATTCACCATCAATCATAGCCGCAATACATTTCCCTCATAAAAGAGGGTTGCCTTCTAGGGAAAAAAACCCTAACATAATCTCTACTGTTAGATCTGTGACCTTATAATGAACGGTCCAGATTTACAATGAAATTACAATATACTTTTATAAGACAATTTTTGCTTCGGGGGCCCGCTTGCCCCCAGACCCCCCAACCGAGGGGATAGGCCCCCCGGACCCCGCAGAGGGGGTACCCCCCCTCTGCACTCCCCCGCGTGGAAGAGTGTACATACTTCTGGGGTGTAAATACTTCATGGGGTATAAACACGGCTAAAAGTAAAAGACCTATAAATTAGAAAGATAATCAGGCTCCACAACGAACAATCTCCCACTTGGAGACTGATCTCAACAACTCCACCGCTGTTGTATATGCTGGACTCTGAACCTTCTTGGACCTGGCAAATTTCTCATCTTCATGTTCATTCTTGAAGACCAACTGAAACTGAGCAAGAACTCAGTTTCTCCCTGGTTACTCCCTTTGTTAACATGTCTGCAGGATTCTGG
>ML778095.1:696566-726945 GCA_009831015.1 Picea engelmannii | reverse complement strand
ATCTGCATCTTCCATAACTGGTAGTTTTGGCCGTTAAATTTCTCGACCCTAAACTTTCCATCTTCCGACATTGCTCCCACTCGAACCAGGAACCCTCTTTTCCTGCGAGTTGCCTTATGCTCTGATACCAGTTGTTAGAAAAACAGGACCGCGGAGAAATAAAATAAAACAAATACAGAAACAAAACACAGAAGACACACAATACAAGAGAGACACAGATTTACGTGGTTCACCCAGTGTGGGCTACGTCCACCAGAGAAATTGTCAGGTCCTTCCATTATTATTATCCAGCAAATGAAGGGATACAACCTACAACAAAATCTATTGTAACTTCCTCTTCTTTCTCTCACAGTCTCCTCTCTTAGAATACAATTCACCATCAATCATAGCCGCAATACATTTCCCTCATAAAAGAGGGTTGCCTTCTAGGACAAAAAACCCTAACATAATCTCTACCGTTAGATATGCGACCTTATAATGAACGGTCTAGATTTACAATGAAATTACAATATACTTTTATAAGGCAATTTTTGCTTCGGGGGCTTCGCCCCCGAACCCCCGCTGGGGCCCACTTGCCCCCAGACCCCCCAGCCAGGGGGATAGGCCCCCCGGACCCCGCAGAGGGGGTACCCCCCCTCTGCACTCCCCCGCGTGGAAGAGTGTACATACTTCTGGGGTGTAAATACTTCATGGGGTATAAACACGGCTAAAAGTAAAAGACCTATAAATCAGGAAGATAATCAGGCTCCACAACCAACAATATGGAGAATGTGTTGCAACCCAACTTTTCTCGCGAGTCTGACGGTAACACCAATAGTTCTGATTGGGTAAAAGTCTTTATTCTCTGCAAATTGTTTGATTGTTATGTCCAATATGAAATGGTATTCCATGCAAAGTGCATGCACTGTTTCCACATTGCTTGATTCATCGAGCGATATAATCTGATCACAATCACCACGATCGTATATTGTTTTCGGTAATATTTTAATGTTTGTAATGGATATCCCATTACCAGACATTATATTTTCCTCGTGTTTTTGGACAAGGTGTGCGAGGACAGTCAGTGTGACTTTCATCATTCCTTTTTCATCTATCATATCAACGCGCATAATGCATTGAGTTCTATTTTCCTTGTCTAAGCAGGTGTTGTACACGACCATTATGTCTTCAATGAACACTTGTCTAGTCCATCGATTGTTCAAGTCTTCTATCGATCGTGTATTGGGTGGTGTAATTGTAGGCCTGTTGACAGTGTTTGAACATAAGAAGTGATGCGAAGGACACTTTGTATCTGGGTTTTTTTCATGGTTGTACAATTAGTTGCATAATTTGGATGAATTACGTTGGCTAGAGTTTCATAAACGTACCTTTTAAGTTGGCATGGTTGGATTGTGTTAGGTGTCTCACTCATACTGTAACGACCCCATCATTACGACTACCAGCGAAGCAGCAGTGCAAATATATATATATATATATATTTTTAACAGGATGACTAAACGATTACAGCTAGATAACACACCTGACGATGAGCACCACGCTCGCCGAAAAGGCAACGGACATCTATGACTCCACGTGTTGGCACAAGAGCAACTAGGCAAAACATGCGTAGGACAACCAGGAGGAAAGACTACCCGCCCGACGCAAACAAGACACGCCTACAAGCTAAGGGACAACATCCCCCTCCCGACACAACAACCAAAGACGAACAAGACTAGAACCTCAAGGCGCGTGATTCCAACGCATGAAGGCGTTCCACCAAGGCGCCAAAAGCAACTTATAACGCTCGACAACACTGACACGGAACGCACCGGCTCCGACCAAGTTCTCGTTCGCGAATATCCAATAGGGCGCGCCATGATCCCCTCATCAGTAATCATGTCGTCCCCAGGTGATAGACGCGGCGATAACCCTGGCGCTACCTAACCTATCTAGACCAAGGACTCAAGATGAATTCAAGGTGCTAAGGGCCGAAATAACTGACAGGAAGACTACGCCTACGCCCCCAAGCAACGGGTAGACAAGATGCATGGAGACAACGCTCAACAGATGTGCAATCCAATAAATGACTCGACGACATCCAAGAAGCCCTAAGGTTAAGTAAGAGGTCGGGCGTGAAAGGTAAACTATTGTAAGGTTACCAAGACATAAACGTTATCAAGGGTGAACTAAAACAGAACTCAACAATCAACATGCTTTCCCTCACGGTACGTGTCTATTAAAGTAAGTGCACTACTCATCCCTTAAAAGTGATCATACACTGCTTCATTATCTAAACGACAAAGTTGTCCTAAATGATGAGTCCTAAATAATCAACATGTGTGAAGATAAAATATCCCTTAAATCTTTGAGTACACCTTGACTTAATCTAAGGTGATTATTCACAATACCTATTCAAGTTTGATCCATTAATTAGGTGATTGTTGGAAAATTGGTCATCACTAAAGGGGTTGGATCTCAACCATGTAATTATTATTTAAATTACCCTAAACTACTTTAATGGAAAAATATGCATGCCTTAGATAGTGATATCACATTATCATGCATGTTGAGTTCCCAATCTACAAAACTACACAACTGCTACTAGTAGGAATGACAAGGATATTATGAGTAAAAGATCAATAATATCATCTAGTAGAAGTTTAGATTAAGTAAGATCAAGAACAAAGAAATACAAATATCATGCTAATTAATATGTGAATTGAAAAATATAATCTAACCATACAAAGTGTGTTAATGAATTAAATAATTGACTCCATAACCATCAACACAAATAAAACAATAATACACAGAGAATAATTTCAAATCAAAATTGGGAACCGAACATTAGAGAACTTCTAAGTGTACATGTATCACTAGAACAAAAGAATTAGGCCACAAAGAATGGTGGTGATTAGAAGTGATGTGGGGTATTCTTATGACTTAGGTAATGAGAATGATTTTATAGAGCTCATTCTTGCAAACGATTGCAATAGGAACTTATTGATAATCATCAATAACGATTGCAATAATTTAATAATCAAACGCGGTCATCAATAATTTAATAATCAAACGCAACCGTCCACCACATCCACCAAATCTCTGCCAGCTATTAATTGCTATTAAATGTGCATGTAGGCAGCTATAAATTGGTACACACACTTACCAATTACAATGTAAATTGTCGAAAGTTAACGCCATCAGTAAATGAAAACGCAGGAAAAATCAATGACAATGAAAATGCAGGTATTAAGCAACGAGTGGCAGTCCTAAAAAGAAAACAAACGATAGTTTTAACTAATGGCCAATCGCCAGGTATCAAGGGCAATTCGCAGTCATAACCAAGGGCAAATTCGTAGGGTACACTCGCCAGGGAATTATAATGGAAATGCAGTCTTCAAAAAAGGGAAAATCGTTATGCAGTGAGGGTAACCAATTGCAGTTTTTAAAGGGCAAAATTGCCAGGCAATTATTGGTGACGAATTGAAATCTTAAGGTAAAATTCGTTGTGTATTAAAGGTAACGTAACCAGACTAACTAGTCATCCATACGGTGCGGTCAATACAGTGGCTGTCAAGGAAAATAACTAAAACACTTGATAAATCACTGTGAGCAAACATTCAAGTTTCGTTGAGTTTATTTCGCAGTGGTTAATATAACAATCAAATAAATCCGCTGAGGTTAATCGCTTAGTTCATAACAGAAGAATTGTTGAGTTTATATCATTCAAAATAAATTAATGTGTTGAGTTTATTACAAAGAAAAACAACATCTACAGACCATAAGTATATTTCGTTTTAATCAATGATACCCTAGCTGTCAAACAAAAAATGTGTAGCTTGTCAGTCACCTGGCCATCTAAACAGAATCTGACTAGAATTACAAATTCGTTGGGCAAAATTTCGCCCCCAAAATCAACAAAATGCAACCTAAGAAGCGGCAAATCGTCAGGCAACAAAACGAACAACAGACTTAATCAAGCAACGAAAACAGTCTGGCAATGGCAAAAGTGCAGTCTTAACTAGTGGTGAAAAATGCAGTCTCAATCGTCTTCAAAGTAAAGTGCAGAGGTAAATAAAACTAGTGAAAATCCAGCAAGATACAAAACGCAGAAATAAAAAAAATAAAATTTGCCATCAACCAATGAATTGCAAGGTTAATTAATCGCATCAAGGCGCAAGACAACACACTACCTGGAACAAGCAATAAGGGTAGACGACTAGCCGGAACATCCTTCGCTCATCATCCACACACAGAAAAGTAGGGCGTTGAGATCCATAGGTCTATTAACACTGAAGCGACGACCGTAGATCAAGCTCCTGGCCAACTGCTCAGGTCAGAATTGATGAGTTAGGGACGAAAGGCAAAAACAACCACAATCATCATGAATCAATAAACCATAGGGCGGTCAAGACATGCTAGGAATTGAAGGCCATGGGACTCAATCAATCATCGAGCTAAGGGCTATGGGAAAATTTCAGTCATCAACTAGAATGCTAAGACAATCATTTTCCTTGCCCAATTAAACATCCGGATCTAAAGCATAAGTCATACTAACAATCTACCATGCAGAAATAAAGGAAGCGTATCGTTGCCCAATTGCCCGCTCTGAGTTGATGTCCCACGCGCTTCGTGCAACTCTCGCTTACCGACCGATGAGACTTCACCGGTACCTCCCAGCCAACGCTAGGGGTACTCTTCTTCTCCCTTAGCCCCCTGAGCCGCAAAGGGGCCATGCACATCCAAAGAATCAGCTAGCTCCCAGCTCGCCTTGCAAGGCCGAGCTACCACTCCTCACCGAGCTGGGTATCCCAACTCCCACAAGATAAGTCAGTCAAGTGTAGATTTCTGCAGCGTAACGTTACGCAAAACAAAAGAGATCATCATCATTTTCCTCCCTCCATTATATAGAGTTTCAAAGCCCCTTACTTTCCCAAAATCCCATTTTATTTAATGTTTAATAAATTAATTCATAAAAATCCTCCCTGTACATGTGTCACCCATCCCATTCATTCCTCCATAAATTAATTTCATTAATTAATTAATTACCCCTATTTCCCTCACTCACCTAAAGGCACTCCTAGAATCGCTCCTAGGTGTCCCCATATCCCCTTACAAGTTTTAATGACTTTCCCCCTTATTAATTTACTAGTTGAGTTTAAATTAGAAAGTTCTTAAATGCTAGATACCTTACTAAGTTAGACTAACTGCTTTCTTTTCCTTGTGTTTCCCCTTTCTTTTTCAGTTTCCCGCTTTTTCCTAGTTTCCTAATTATTTTAGATTTCCCTCTTTCCCCTTTTTATTTAAACTCAAAAATGCATGTGCAAAAACTTACCCTTTTTCCCTTTTTCTTTTTTAATGAATACATTTTTAATTAACATAATATAGTAAAACAATTATTTCCCCTTGTTAAATTCTATCCCAAAAGATTTTTATAAATCAATTAAATTGCTTACCCCCTTCTTGTCACAAGATTAATGAAGATTATCATTATTATATACATACATATATATATATATATATATATATATATATATAGAGAGAGAGAGAGAGAGAGAGAGAGAGAGAGAGAGATAAAATTTTACCACTAGTATAATTTAGACCTAGACTTTATTTTCCTAGGTTGGGCGACATTTTATTAGGGGAAAAGTTTAAATCTTCCTTAACACGTTATTCATCCTAAAGCCATCTAAGTTTATCCAATTATTAAATAACAATGCGGTGTGCCCTTCAGGATGCACTAGGTGCTCCAAGGGTGCCACTTGCCTATTTCTGTTTCTCTTGCGCGACGAGCCCTTTAGGACGCACTACGTGCTCCAAGGGTGCCACTCGCCTCTTTCATTTTTCTTGTGTGACATGCCCTTCAGGATGCACCATGTGCTCCAAGGGTGCCACTCGCCTCTTGACTGACTTGGTAGACATAAAAAACCCATGGAGTCAATACTCTGCCATGTGATCTTGTGGGAGACTAATGGCTTCTAAGGAATAAGACCCCTACCTTATTGCGCACCCCTTAGAATCATCGTGAGCGACTGTCGCAGTCTGCCCTCACGACAACGTGGGTCCTCTCGAACTAGGTAATTGTTAACCTACAGTTCGAGCCACGACGTGAGTGCTAGTAGGTTGTGGCAGGGTTGTTGCCCACACCTCTCCCTCAACATCTCTAGTAGTCCTGCGTGACCCCTCTACTCCACATGTGAGTTTGGTCAGCAAGCTATCGTCAGCCTGCATCATCAAAGAATCATGTCAGAAATATATCCATAATCATATCATCTAATCAGATGCACTAATATCACATATAAAACAATCAAACCCCAATAGTTCACTCCCTGACTCGATCTGGAGTCCAAGGAGTTCCATCGATGCCTCTGCATCCTCGAGGTCCAAAATCATGCACACTGAGTAAAACCGAGTCAATAGCACCTGTCTATGTCAAGGCAGTTAAACAACATGTCATCAACCCATAACACCTCATAATCCAAATCAAATGTTTAATAGTAATATAATCTGGATCGCTTACAAGCAAGTGTCCTCAAAGAATAAGTTCACTCAGTGTGCGCAAGAGCGGGATGTTACATACACCCCCTCTTGGTCTAAAATTCGTCTCGAAGTTTCACAGTATAAGTGCTAAAATAATGTGTATCACAGTATCATAAGTTTATCTATCAAAAAAAAAAATGGAAACTGTTGGCGCATATCTTATGCATCCTCCCAGGTCGTTGAGTGTGGACTATAGCTATCCCACTGGACCTTGACCTGCTCTACTATTCGACGTCGTAGTTGTCGAATGCGATGATCCAAGATGCAGATCGGCTCAGCCGTGAGCGCCCCCTCGTCTGATACCTGCAAGGAACTCATGTCAATAACATGTGTAGGATCATTAATATAATATCTGAAAACAGATTCGTGAAAAACATCATGTATACACCTCAAGGAATCAGGCAAGGCTAGACGATAGGCCACGGCCCCCTTTCTTTCCATGATCTCGAAAGGTCCCATGAACCTAAAAGAGAGTTTAGCTCCCTTTCCAAACTTGATCAAACTCTTATGCGGCTTAACCCACAAGAAGACTCGATCGCCAACCTCGTAACTACGGTCGACATGGTGTGCAACGACATAACTCTTCTGCCGATCCTGCGCTTCTTTAATCCTTAGTCTTATTGTTTGCATTTGCTCTTCCATTTCTTGGATCGCTTCTGGTCCCACTAGGATCCTATCCTCAAGCCGATCCCAACTCAAGGCATCCAACACGGTCGCCTGTAAAGAAACTTGAAAGGCTCCATCTTAATGGTGCTTTGGTAACTATTGTTATAAACGAATTCTATCAGTGGCAAGAATTCTTCCCAACGCTTTTGTTGGTCCATCACGTACATGCGCAACATGTCCTCCAAGGTTTGGTTTGTTCGTTCGGTCTGCCCGTCAGTCTCCGGGTGATACGCAGTACTGAAGTTAAGTTGGGTTCCCAAGGCTCCTTGGAAACTCGTCCAAAATCGTCGAGTAAACACCGATCCTTGATCGGATATAATCCTCTTAGGCACGCCATGCAGCCTCACAATATCACTGATGAAAACTCTAGCTATGTCAAGTGCCTGATACGTTGTACGTACAAGAATAATGTGAGCACTCTTCGTCAAAGTGTCTACTACTACGAAAATCGAGTCGTGTCTCCTTGCCGTCAGTGGCAATTCAACAATAAAATCCATCGAAATAACCTCCCATTTCGATTCTAGAATAGCGTGTGGTTGTAGTAATCCTGTTGGATGTCTATGTTTAGCCTTTACCTACTGACATTCTAGACATTTGGCCACATAGTTGACTATATCTGCCTTCATTCCCTTCCAGAAGAATAAGTGTTTAAGTTCTGCCCTCATCTTCGTGACTCCTGGGTGAGTAATGTACACTGCTCTATGAGCCTTGTTTAGGATCAAACTCCTCAACTCGTCGTTCGATGGTACATAAATCCACCTTTTAAACCTCAATAATCCATCATCGTCAAATGTAAATCCTTCAAATCTTGGTACCATCATTGTGTTTTGTCCGATAAAACCCTCGACCTCTTTGTACCAGTCATCGTCACGTTGTAAAGTTAGAATCTTTTCACGTAGATTCGTCTGAAGAAGCATCACCGAAAAGATGTGTGGTCTCCGACTAAATGCATCTGCCACTCGGTTTACTGTTCCTTTTATGTAAGTAATCTTGAAGTCGTACTAGCTAAGTAATTCCGACCAACGTCGTTCTCGCTCGTTCAAGTCGCTTTACGTAAGATGTGTTGTAGTCCATAGTGGTCCATCTTTAGTTCATTTTTTTGTCCAACAAGGTAGTGTCTCCAAACCTTCAAGGAATATACGATGGCTAACAACTCCAAATCATGCGTCGCGTAGTTCTCCTCATGCCTTCTCGGTTTCCTCGAGATGTATGTGATCACTCGACCGTCTTGCATCAAGACTCCGCCTAAGCCTTCCTTGGATGTGTCAGTGCATACCAAGAAGTCCGTGTCTATGTCAAGGACCTTTAGTATCAGTGTCGTTGTCAACAGCTCCTTGAGCCTCCTAAAAGCTTCCGTGCATTTCTCGGTCCAAACAAACTTTTTGTTCTTCTTCTGCAACTCTGTGATCGGATTTGCTATCTTCGAAAATCCCTCGACGAACCGTCAATAGTATCCTACTAACCCATGAAGCTACGTACTTCTGGGATGTTCGTCGGCGTAGGCCATTCCATAATAGCCTCGACCCTTGATAGATCTACGACAATACCTTCGCCGGAGATGACATGCCCTAAGTAGTGAATCTTCGATTGATAAAATGAGCAGTTGGACAACTTCCCATCCCATTTGTGCTCTCACAGACACTGTAGTACCAAGTGCAAGTGCTCGTCGTGCTCCTCCGTCGCTCGAGAGTAAATCAAAATATCATTAATGAATACTTGGACAAACTTGTCCAAGTACTCGCGGAACACCCTGTTCATCAAACTCATAAATACCCCTGGGGCATTTGTCAGTCCAAATGGTAAAACAATAAACTCTTAATGTCCCAACCTCGTCTTAAAGGCGGTCTTAGGGACATCATCCTCCTTGATCCATAATTGGGGATACCTTGATCACAAATCGATCTTTGAGAACACCGTCGCACCCTTCATCTGATTAAACAGATCATCTATCCTCGGCAACAAATACTAATTCTTGATTGTTGCCTTGTTCAATTGACGGTAATCAATGCAGAGCCTCCACGACCCATCCTTCTTTCGTATGCAAAAAACAGGTGCACCCCATGGTGACACACTTGGACGTATCAGTCCCAGGTCCAGCAATTCCTTCAGTTGCATTCTCAACTCTTGTAAATCCAGGGTCGACATCCGATAAGGCGTTCTAGCTATCGATTCAGTCCTTGGTTTTAGGTCTATAGTAAACTCCAATTCCCTTTCCGACGACATCCTAGGTAACTCCTCTGGGAAGACATCCGCAAACTCTCTCACCGCAGGAAAGTGTTCTAGACCTTCCGCTACTCCCTTCTCATTTAATGCAAGGATCGCATAAAGCTTACAACCCTTGCACATGCTCTTCCGTAGCTGTAAGGAAGAGATGAAGATCAGGGAAACTCCCTGGTTCTGTCCTACAATCACGTGTCCTTGCCCCTCATCATCGACGAAGCTCAATTGTTTCATCTTACAGTTGAGTATCGCCTCATGCGATTCCAACCAGTCCATACCGATTACGACGTCATAAGATCCTAAGATCATGATGTACAGGTTGGCCCTAGTGACAAACTCTCCCAAGTTAAGGGTACAACCCGTAACCTTTCCTCCAACCTTCTGTTTGGCTGCCGAAGCCATCTCTACAAAGCTAAACTCAACCTATTTGATTTCCTTAACCTTAATCCTTTTTAGCGTTGCACCAGAGATGAAACTCTCGGTAGCACCGAGATCTATCAAATCTAAGGGTCTGGTCAGCGACGGAACCTGACGTCTCGAGTACAGTCGACTGGTGCTCTGCCTGGCGGTCATTCAGCGCTGCATGAATCCGATGGGCCTTGCCCAAAACACCCGCGGTAGTGGGTTTGACTGATCCAGATGCTCCGACCCTTTCCTCTAGGCAGTAATGCTAGTAGTGTGGCTCCCCACAGTCCAACACACTTTCTTCGGTCCAGTATTCCTGGTACCCAAAGTAGAAATTGAATTCAAATAATAAGGTCAAACTCAAACTTCTTGACCTTAAGTTTCTGGGTAAATTGGTGCGGAGCATACCGAAGCAACTCCAAATGGGCCTCGTACTCGGGCACCATGCGACCAACTTGTCGCAAGGCGTCGAACTCGTTGAGCTGATGCTCAACGAATCCCTTAGAAAGATACCTCTCCTGGAACCGTTCCTCGAATAGTTCCCATGACATGTCATCGACGACCATGTTTAAATGTGGCAGGAGCGTCTTCTGCCAAAGAAGAGCGCTCCCCTTCAGTTGAACGACCACTAGGTGGACCTTCATGCTGGAGGTCGTAATCATGAAGTATGAAGCACAATGCCTTGTTCTATAACCATGCCTAGACGGCACAACCGTCCTCGACACTCGTGGACTCGAGATTTCAACTCTCTCGAGTTCTCGGTGGATGCTAACGGTACCATCTAGGGCGCGTTGTGGACCCTCAGGGGTACAGGTGCCCTAGCCTCATCTCAATACTGATGGGAATCAAGGCCCCTTTGACATTTCCTCGAAGGGCCTTGTTAGACCACCATCATTCCTTACAACAAGCGAATCTAGCCGAAGGACTTTCTCTTCCCCTTGGGGGTTCTACTCCGAGGGTGCAAGAACTTCTAGAGGTGTCGCACCTCCTTCCACGACACCACGTTGCGAACCTCTGAGGCATCCTCTAAATGCGATCACCACATGGACACATTAAGGTTTTTAAATAACGCAAGGGTTAATACTCACGGGTTTACTATAGTGGAAAGCCTGGCGATCCACAGTCACAGGGTTGAACCCCGCTCTGATACCATATGTAACGATCCCGCCGTTACGACTACCAACGAAGCAACAGTGCAATTTTTTTTTTACAGGATAACTAAATGATTACAGCTAGACAACACACCTGACGATGAGCACCACGCCCGTCGAACAGGCAACAAACATCTATGACTCCATGTGCTGGCACAAGGGAAACTAGGCAAAACATGTGTAGGACAACCAGGAGGAAAGACTACCTGCTCGACGCAAACAAGACACACCTACAAGCTAAGGGACAACATCCCCCTCCCGACACAATGACTAAAGATGAACAAGACTAGAACCTTAAGGCACACGATCCCAACACATGAAGTCGTTCCACCCAAGTGCCAAACGAAACTTACAACGCTCGACAACACTCACACAGAATGCACTGGCTCTGGCTAAGTTCTTGTTCGCCGCCATCTAATAGGGCACACCATGATCCCTTCATCAGGAATCATGTCGTCCCTAGGTGATAGATGTGGCAATAACCTTGATGCTACCTAACCTATCTAGACCAAGGACTCAAGATGAATTTGACACGCTAAGGGCCGAAATAACTGACAGGAAGACTACGCCTACGCCCCCAAGCAATGGGTAGACAAGATGCATGTAGACAACGCTCAAGAGATGCGCAATCCAATAAATGACTCAACGACATCCAAGAAGCCCTAAGGTTAAGTAAGAGGTCAGGCGTGAAGGGTAAACTATTGTAAGGTTACCAAGACATAAACGTTATCAAGGGTGAATTAAAACAAAACTCAACAATCAACATGCTTGCTCGCACGGTATGTGTCTATTAAAGTAAGTGCACTACTCATCCCTTAAAAGCGATCATACATTGCTTCATTATCTAAACGACAAAGCTATCCTAAATGACGAGTCCTAAATAATCAACATGTGCGAAGATAAAATATCTCTTAAATATTTGAGTACACCTTGACTTAATCTAAGGTGATTATTCAAAATACCTATTCAAGTTTGATCCATTAATTAGGTGATTGTTGGAAAATTGGTCATCACTAAAGGGGTTGGATCTCAACCATGTAATTATTATTTAAATTACCCTAAACTACTTTAATGGAAAAATATGCACGCCTTAGATAGTGATATCACATTATCATGCATGTTGAGTTCCCAATCTACAAAACTGCACAACTGCTACTAGTAGGAATGACAAGGATATTATGAGTAAAGATCAATAATATCATCTAGTAGAAGTTCAGATTGAGTAAGATCAAGAACAAAGAAATACAAATATCATGCTAATTAATATGTGAATTGAAAAATACAATCTAACCATACAAAGTGTGTTAATGAATTAAATAATTGACTCCATAACCATCAACACAAATAAAACAATAATACACAGAGAATAATTTCAAATAAAAAATGGGAACCGAACATTAGAGAACTTCTAAGTGTACATGTATCACTAGAACAAAAGAATTAAGCCACAAAGAATGGTGGTGATTAGAAGTGATGTGGGGTATTATTTTGACTTAGGTAATGAGAATGATTTTATAGAGCTCATTCTTGCAAATGATTGCAATAGGAACTTATTGATAATCATCAATAACGATTGCAATAATTTAATAATCAAACACGACCGTCAATAATTTAATAATCAAATGCAACCATCCACCACAACCACCAAATATCTGCCAGCTATTAATTGCTATTAAATGTGCATGTAGGCAGCTATAAATTGGTACATGTACTTACCAATTACAATGTAAACTGCCGAAAATTAACGCCATCAGTAAATGAAAATGCAGGAAAAATCAATGACTATGAAAACACAGGTATTAAGCAACGAGTGGCAGTCCTGAAAAGAAAACAAACGACAGTTTTAACTAATGGCCAATCGCCAAGTATCAAGGGAAATTCCCAGTCATAACCAAGGGCAAACTCGTCGGGTACACTCACCAACGAATTATAATGGAAATGCAGACTTCAGAAAAAGGAAAATCGTTATGTAGCGAGGGTAACCAATTGCAGTTTTTAAAGGGAAAAATCGCCAGGCAATTATGGGTGACGAATTGAAATCTTAAGGTAAAATCCGTTGTGTATTAAAGTTAATGTAACCATACTAGCTAGCCATCCAGACAGTGCGGTCAATACAGTGGTTGTCAAGGAAAATAACTAACACGCTTGATAAATCGCTCTGAGCAAACATTCAAGTTTCGTTCAGTTTATTTTGCAGTGGTTAATATAACAATCAAATAAATCTACTGAGGTTAATTGTTGGGTTCATAACAGAAGAATTGTTGAGTTTATATCATTCAAAATAAATTAATGCACTGAGTTTATTACAAACAAAAAAACCCGGCATCTACAGACTAGAAGTATATTTCATTTTAATCAATGATACCCTAGCTGTCAAACAAAAAACGTGTAGCTTGTCGGTCACTTGGCCATCTAAACAAAATCTGACCAGAATTACAAATTCGTTGGGCAAAATTTTGCCCCCAAAATCAACGAAATGTAGCCTAAGAAGCGGCAAATCGTCGGGCAACAAAACAAACAACAGACTTAATCAAGCAATGCAAACAGTCTGACAATGGCAAAAGCGCAGTCTTAACTAGTGGTGAAAAACACAGTCTCAATCGTCTTCAAAGTAAGTGTAGAGGTAAATAAAACCAGTGAAAATCCAACAAGATACAAAACGCGGAAATAAAAAAGAAAACTTTGCCATCAACCATTGAATTGCAGGATTAATTAATCGCATTAAGGCGCAAGACAACACACTACCTAGAACAAGCAACAGGGGTAGACGACTGGTCGGAACATCCTTCACTCATCATCCACACACAAAAAAGCAGGGTGTTGAGATCCATAGGTCTATTAACGCCGAAGCGACGACCGTAGATCAGGCTCCTGGTCGATTGCTCAGGCAAGGACTAATGAGCTAGGGACGAAAGGCAAAAACAACCACAATCATCACGAATCAATAAACCATAGGGCGGTCAAGACATGTCGAGAATCGAAGGCCATGGGACTCAATCAATCATCGAGCTAAGGGCTATGGGAAAATTTCAGTCATCAACTAGAATGGTAAGACAATCATTTTCCTTGCCCAATTAAACATGCAGATCTAAAGCATAAGTCATACTAACAATCTACCATGCAGAAATAAAGGAAGCGTGTTGTTGCCCAATCGCCCTCTCTGAGTTGATGTCCCACACGCTTCGTGCAACTCCCGCTTGCCGACCGATGAGACTTCATCGGTACCTCCCAGCCAACGCTAGGGGTACTCTTCTTCCCCCTTAGCCCCCGAGCCGCAAAGGGGCCACACACACTATCCAGAGAATCAACTAGCTCCCAACTCGCCTTGCAAGGCCGAGCTACCACTCCTCACTGAGCTGGGTATCCCAACTCCCACAAGCTAAGTCAGTCAAGTATAGATTTCTACAGGGTAACGTTACGCAAAACAGAAGAGATCATCATCATTTTCCTCCCTACATTATATAGAGTTTAGAAGTCCCTTACTTTCCCAAAATCCCATTTTATTTAATGTTTAATAAATTAATTCATAAAAATCCTCCCCGTACATGTGTCACCCATCCCATTCATTCCTCCATAAATTAATTTCATTAATTAATTAATTACCCCTATTTCCCTCACTCACCTAGAGACACTCCTAGAATCGCTCCTAGGTGTCTCCATATCCCCTTACAAGTTTTAATGACTTCCCCCCTTATTAATTTACTAGTCGAGTTTAAATTAGAAAGTTCTCAAATGCTAGATACCTTGCTAAGTTAGACTATCTGCTTTTTTCCCTTGTGTTTCCCCTTTCTTTTTATGTTTCCCGCTTTTTCCTAGTTTCCTAATTATTTTAGATTTCCCTCTTTCCCCTTTTTATTTAAACTCAAAAATGCATGTGCAGAAACTTACACTTTTTCCTTTTTCTTTTTTAATGAATAAATTTTTAATTAGCATAAGATAGTAAAACAATTATTTCCCCTTTTTAAATTTTATCCCAAAAGATTTTTATAAATCAATTAAATTGCTTACCCCCTTCCATGAAGATTATTATTATTATTATATATATATATATATATATATATATATATATATATAAATTTTTACCACCAGTATAATTTAGACCTAGACTTTATTTTCCTAGGCTGGGCGACATTTTATTAGGGGAAAAGTTTAAATCTTCCTTAACACGTTATTCGTCCTAAAGCCATCTAGGTTTATCCAATTATTAAATAACAACGCGACGTGCCCTTCATGACGCACTAGGTTCTCCAAGGGTGCCACTTGCCTCTTTTTGTTTCTCTTGCGTGACGTGCCCTTTAGGACGCACTACGTGCTCCAAGGGTGCCACTCGCCTCTTTCCATTTTTCTTGTGCGGCATGCCCTTCAAGACGCACCACATGCTCCAAGGGTGCCACTCACCTCTTGACTGACTTGGTAGACATCGAAAACCCCTGGAGTCAATACTTCGTCAGGTGATATTGTGGGAGACTAAGGGCCTCTAAGGAATAAGGCCCTTGCCTTATTGCGCACCCCTTAGAATCATCGTGAGCGACTGTCACAGTCTTCCCTCATGGCATTGTGGGTCCTCTCGAACTAGGTAATTGTTAACCTACAGTTCGAGCCACAACGAGAGTGCTAGTAGGTTGTGGCAGGGCTGTTGTCCACACCTCTCCCTCAACATCTCTGGTAGTCCTGCGTGACCCCTCTACTCCACATGTGAGTCTGGTCGACAAGCTATCGTCAGCCTACATCATCAACAAATCATGTCAGAAATATATCCATAATCATATCATCTAATCAGATGCACTAATATCACATATAAAACAATCAAACCCCAATAGTTCACTCCCCGACTCGATCCAGAGTCCAAGGGGTTCCATCGATGCCTCTGCATCCTCGAGGTCCAAAATCCTGCACACTGAGTAAAACCGAGTCAATAGCACCCGTCTATGTCAAGGCAGCTAAACAACATGTCATCAACCCATAATGCCTCATAATCCAAATCAAATGTTTAATAGTAATATAATTTGGATCACTTGCGAGCAAATGTCCTCAAAGAATAAGTTCGCTCAGTGTGCGCAAGAGTGGGATGTTACACATACTTTTCGATACTTCTTGTGAACTGAAAACAAATGTTGTATATGGCATTAATGTATTTACCATGGCATAGATGAATAAATAAGCGAGGATATTCATTTTGTAAGTGTAATAGGAAGATAAGTTACGAACAATTACCTTTGTGTTTGTTGTTGTCCTGATATCTGTGACGATTGACTACTCATGCTGGCATCGCTTGTCCAAATTTTCTTGATGTAAACATGTCTACATTGACTATGTAAAAAAACCTTAATCTACAATATATTATATATTGCTTTCACATCTCTTACATTCATTTTTTTTGTAGGAAAAAAAACCCGTCGAGATACTAGTGTAGACGATAGATATATATCATATCGGGACACGAGAACATCTATGCAATGTACAAATGACAACCAATAGCTAGTGTTGCTAAGCAATGTTGAAATAAGCTTGTGCATTGTATGTGATTCATAATCATTACGGTTGTACCTTCTGTAGCATTGTTCTTCAGCTTCCTCCCCTGCGACAGTTAAGAGTTCTTCCTCTTGTTCAATTACTCTATTTCTTTCAATGTGGCAATGCACAAAATACAATGGACATGAAGGTAAGTTGGTTTTTAGGGAAAATATGCAATATCTATATACAGTGAATGTTATACAAAGCAATAAAGTAAAAAATACATACAATAAGTGGGATACAAAGCAACAATTTTTAAAAAATAAAGGCAGAAGCAAGTACCTTCATATTTCTTCTTCCATGTTTGTGGTTAAGACTTCTGCCTCATGTTAAATTATTCTATTTCTTTCAATGTGGGAATGCACAAAGTACAATGGACATGAAAGTAAGTTGGTATGTAGGAAAAATATGCAATATCTTCACACAGAAAATGAGATACAAAGCAATAGAGTAAGAAATAAACTTAGAAGCATGTACCTTTTTATTTCTTCTTCCATGTTTGTGCTTATACAAAGTTTCTTCTGTCCAAAATCTATTACAAACCAGAAAATATTAAGAAGTTGGATGATGCCATTTGAATGATTTGGTTTTATGCTACAAAGTATCCAGATATGTTTTGACACATGGAAATATGTGATTGTGTAATATGTTTTATGATTATTTCATAATTCAAGTACAAGACAAATTGTATCATGGTTAGTCTAGTATGTGTCTAAGAGAAAGAGTTTGGATTGTCTAATGGGCACATTTGACCATACATGGTCAATAAGTGGGTTCTATACATGACTTGTCCTATCCAATAGAAAGTAGAGATTGTAATTGGACATGTACTTTTTCAAAAATTTTGTTTTGCCATTAGTTTGTAGCATGTCAATATTGAAGTCTCCTAGAATGATAATGGTTTCATTCATATGTAAATGGTGCAATGCTTTTGAAATAACATTCACTATGTTGGTCAATATTACATGTGGAGTGGCATATATATTCAATATTGCAATTTGTGATTCGTGAAGTATTACCCTTGCTTGCACCGTCTCAACATTTTCTTCTTCGAAATGCATATGTTCCAAAATTGCTATATGTTTTTTTTTACGAGTATCATCACTCCATGTGTAATGCAACTTGATATGCAATTGAAATTTTGAAATTGCTTGTTTTCCATGCATACTTCCATGTATGTTTCTTGTAGGAAAAGAATATCATATTGCATTATGTCATAATCATTGAGTATATCATTGATATGTGCATTTAGGTTGCGTGTGTTTAGTGAGAGAATTGAAATAAAGGAATTTGTTTGTATGGATTGGTAATCATATTCTAGATGTCATTTTGCACTACTCCAAAGGCGTTGCATTTCAATATCGACTTTATGTTTGACCTTGAAGTTATCCTTCGTAAGAGAATTTAGAAAATACAGAGATTTTATGTTTCTTACACGGGATAGAGTTGTGTACACAAGTCCATGTATTCATATTCCAGTAGGGTCAAAGGCAACACTATCAAGTGTCAGACCTTGTGATTTGTGCATTGTATGTGCACATGCAATTTGAACTGGATTCAGATCTTCAGCTGACCTGTCGTTGTCGATGTTGATATTGGTTTTGTTATTCACTATATAGGTGTCCAATCGTGCAAAATGTCTGAAGTATATAGATAAGCTAACTTGTTATATTGTCGATGTCCAATTTGTAGATCATGGAACTTAATCCATAGGACATCAACTTTATCTATATTGGTATATCTTTTGCTTATTCCATCTGCACCATTGACCAAACCATATTCTTAATCATAATTGTTTGCATATATTTCAACTAGCATGTCTAGTTTTAGGACAAGTTGCAAAGGAAAAATAGTTGTATGTTGATGACATGGCACATTGCCATGGTTTTCTTCTTCATGGTCAATTGTGTTGATGATGATTTCATTGTTAGGCATGAGTGATAACATGTACTTTTTATGCATTGCAACATCCTTGTTCTTGTATAATAGATAAGGAAAGGTTGTGTCTTTTGGTGCAGGTCGCATGCAACTTGTATTGATATATTCCAAGTCATCACTTGTTTCGTTATTTGTCTGCATTTTGTTTAGAATTGCAATAAACATCTCATTTGTTTGGTGCATTGCAATATGTAATTTGTAGCATTTTATGTTGTCTTTCCAGAAGTCATGTGTTATTGTTGGCATATTGACCTTAGATTGTTCAAAAATTAGAGAATCTTGTATGGGTCGTGCTTGGTAAACATCACCACATAATATCATATCAACGTCCCCAAATTACTTGGTTTGCACATGTTTTATGTTTCTCAGTCGATAGTTGATGGAGTATAAGAAGCGACTTCCAATCAATGAGGATTCATCTATGAAGACAAGTTGTAGTTTGTCATAAAGCTATGACAAGGTATCTAACATTTCTTTGTTGAGCGGAAGAAAATGTGACTTGTTAAAAGGCATCAACAATGCAGAGTGTATTGTTATTCCACCCGCATTATATGCAGCTTTTTCTGTATATGAAAGTATCAGTCCCTTTGGTTTCAGAGGGTCACTCATAGTGCTTGTATCATATATTTGTATAAGCATTTAGAATAGTGCTTTTGATGTGAATATCTTGCGTGTTCTTACCCCCCTGTAAGGAACAAGTGCACAAGAGTGTGTATGTTCAAGCATTTCTTCATTGTGATATCCTTGACGATTGCATGTTTCTCTCTATTCAATAACCTTCTAACTCGGTAATATTCTTCGTTTTCGATAAGAAATGGATGGTCTATGACTTGAAACCCGATATTGATATGTTTTTTCATGTTGGGTTCTTGAGAACATTCATATATGATTGCAAATAGCAGTCTTTACAGTGAGTTCTAGTTGTTTGATGCTTTGTTGTTGTATCATCGATATTCATATGGTTGTCTAATTGCTCAAGTGCACTTTCCAAATCGCCCCATGTTGGGTTGATGTTGTATGTAAATTTAGCTTCATTGGTTTGTATAGTAGGATAATAGTGAGGATATGCAACTTCCCATGTAGGCAAGTTGTGTTTTAATGTGTCTTCACTTTGATTGAATAGATTGTCCGCCAATAGTTTCTCTCTACAGAAGTTTTCATAATCATTGTGTTTGTTGTATTTGACAAGTTGTATTATGTTGTTTTTTTTTTCTTTTTGATATGTGTGTACCAGTTTTTTTGTATTGTGATACAAATTCCGCGAGGCAAATATACTTAATAGAAGGTGGATGCTCAATGTAGTAGTCAATAATAGAGTAGCACATCACGTCCTCTGAATTATCAGGTTCTTGTTTCAGTAGGAACGGTGGCTTGAGCATGAATGTGCGTGCATTGGGCGGAGACGTGTTTATGAGGACACATTCCCTCGAACTAGAATTCAATGGTAGGGAGAGCGCAATATGGACTGCTTGTTGAGATGACATTTGTTGAATATTAAGTATTGTATTTCCAAGTGTATGTATCATTTGCATAGCATCAATTTGACTTTTCTCATGTTCTTTGTGTATTCTTTTGAATGCACTTGCCATAGATTTTTCAACCTTAGTCATGTATGAGCTACAATACGATGTTGCAACATATGCATTGAGGACATATTGCGCATATGTATTTGTAATCCAAATATTTGGCATGTCCTTGGAGAAACGGTTGTTCCATATATGTGAAGGTTTTCGTTAAAGGAAAATTGTTGCTTACTTTAGTGTAGATTGTATTACCTGGATGTACTCATCTTATGTTAGCTTTAGTTCCACCAAGAAGTCTTTGAAGGTCATTAAATCATCATAATTTGTTTGCTCTAGAAATGTGAACAAGGAGTTTGATTTCTCAATGAGATCATTGTCTACTAAAGTAATTGGTTCAATGACTTTTTTCATTTTCATTGGCAGCATAGGGGAGTTGTATCTGCAATGTGAATTCTTTGGTTTTTTACAACTTCTTTTGTGGTAATGCCTATGCACTTTGGCAAGTTCTAGATCCAGATGATCTGTGTCACATGTAACATATTTGTCTAGAAACTGCTCAATTTGTGAGTTGTTGTCCTTTCCAAATACTGGAGCATCTTCTATCCACAATAGTCCATATTCATGTTCACTTCCCCCCATTCTAGAATTTTGTTACAAAATAGTAGTCTGATATTCTTCCAAAGAATGTTTCGTCATGACATATCAATCGTTTTAAAGCATTGATTATGTGTCTATAGTAACGAGTACATGTGACTGGGTCTTTTCTTATGAGGTAGTCAATGTCATCATTTTCCAATGTTTCAATTTGATTTCTCCTTTTCCTGTCATTGTATAGTGTTGACATTGTAGTCACCAATGGATTCCATCGATGCTCTGCACTTGTAAATGTGATGAAAAAAGTTGGAGGCCCCAATTGGCAAATCATTGCAAATATAGTTTTCTTGTTTTGTTGCAAGTAGTGAGGAGAGATGTGAATGTTTTTGAAATCTATGTATCCAATATCAAATTTCAATATTTTCTCTAAGTTTACTTTGTACTTGACATCTCTTGCCAATATCTTTCTTCCTCGCAGATGACCTTTTCTTATTTGTACCCATCCGCAAGAGAGCACTTTATCAATTGTTATTCACATTATTTTGAAAAACAAATTTGTTGTGTGACATGAGAAGTCACTGCTTGAATGTAACAATTCCCAATGTACTATTCTTTGTAGCTAAATCTTTCAGTGGTGTCATTGTCACGTGACTCTCCATAGAATAGTGCCAGGAAGTTCATTTCTTCTCCATATTTGTCCTTGAAAATCCCAAGTGGACGTTGTCCTTCAGTAGGTGTGAGTTCAATGATCTTGTCTTGCAGGTCACAAATGTGTTGTGACTATGTGAATCCATGTATCAATGTTTCAGTAGGTCTTTTATTTCTCAATTCATCATATATATCATTTTGACTATTAGTGTCGACAGTTTGCAAGGATTTGTCATTGGCTTGTTTGAGAACATGGTTATGGTCCTCATTTATACAAATGTTTTCAACCTTATACAGAGTCTTGGAACATAATTCTTTTAATGCTTTCATGACAATGTGTACACGTACTCTACCTATTTGGTATGAATTCTTGTATTGTAGTCGCCTCTTCAGCTCTACAACAATAACCATTGTTTCGCTCATGAATTGTGGCAATTCTTTCTGCACAACATCTAGTTGGACATGCACATTAATAAGCGATCATGTTAAGTTCATTTGGGATCATTATAGCCCTAGGGTCTAATATGTGCAAATGCAATTCACAATGATGCAAGTCTCTCTTCAAGGTCTAAAAGTGTACTTACATCTGGTAGTGGTGTGTTACATCTTATTTCGCCAAGTGTTGCAAATTGTGGCACTTTCCCATTCTAAAGTTCTCTTCTGCATGGAACACATATTTTCCAATTCAAGAACATTTTGTTATTTAGTGTCAAGACAACATATTATTTTTACAAGTCAGGGGTGAAACATTTGATGTTCTTTGCAAAATACAATTCCTCACAAACTGCACATGTGATCTTAGGGGTGTCTTTAATTTGTTTCATATAGAGTTTCTTTGCATCTCTCTTTCCTAGATGGGAATGACTAGTGGTTGTTTGTTGGGTTTTGATGTCGGCATTTCGTAGTGTTTTCTTTAATTTGTGATACGTGATTTTTTCCTCTGAGCAGGACTGTGAGAAATGTGGGATATGTATCTGCACTTGTTTATTTCACATATATGCATTTTCAATATGTGGTAAGTGATCTTATGGTTGTCACTTGAAATTGGGTTCACTTCATGACATGCCATGTCAGAGTTGGAACCAATATTTGTTAAGACCACTGTTTGGTTACTATGTGGAAGTTGAAAGTGATGATGGGATTCACCATTAGCCATATGTTGTTTGTGTTCATTGGGAAGTGTGTCAATGCATTTGTGTTTTGCACGAATGACTTTTTCAAGTTGTGATACATGATTTTTTGTTTTCTACTTGAGCTCCCTATCACCTGATGAGAATTGGCCATATGTTGTTCATGTTCAGTAGGAAGTCTGCCAATGCATTCTTGTTTGGCATGTATGACCTTTTTCAAGTTGTGATAATTGAGTCTACACTTTTTTCTCAAGCTCCCTATCATACGGTTAGAGTCGAGGGAGAATTCATCACAACTAGCTACCATGCTTCGCTTACGTAGACTCGATGCAGCATGTTTGTGATGCACAATGCATTTTTTATTGGAATTATTTCTTCGCAATGGTTGGTAGTGGATGTGTGGCATATCTGTTTTGAATGATATCACGCCAATTGTTTTATCGCAGTTTGAATCTACGAAATAGAAGGTGACACTGCTATTCACGAAGGAGGACCAAACCCGAATATCTATTTCGAATATGATTGCTATCCACTATAAACAAAATGGCCCACCCTCTATATTTCCCTTCTCATATAACGTTGCCATGTTTATAAGATATTGTTGCCAACTTCCAAGTGTTTCCATATCTTGTACAAGATCAGTTCGAAGATGTTGATGCAAGTAGTCAAATGCTCTTTAATTACCACCTATAATCACATTGCAGAAGGATTGCACAATGTAAAGGCATAGGGATTGTAGATCGAACTCTGTTGCTACCAAATAACAAATTGCATTGAAGAGACTATCCCCACAATTAGATGTACTAGTTGTTGCTATGTTTAACCCGCGAGAATGCATATCATGAATAATATGTTTCCAATGGTATTGAAGGTCTTTGCATGTGAGGGACAAGTAAATATTAGATCCTCCAAAATTGCATACATATGTTTTTTTATAGAACAATGATTCGTAATCACCACTAAGAGGGTTGGCATCATGGAACAAGATGCGATATGGATCTCTAGATGTAGTTTTGTTGAATAGTAGATATCTTCTTTTTCTTTTTAGTGACCAAATTCCAATTGCTATATTTAGCCACCTAGCTAGCCATTGCATACAAAATATACCCCCCCATAGTCCTTGTTATCCCCTAGCCTACAGATAACTAAGGATATCATGTCTCGAGGCCCACAAGTCCTAGACATGGAGTACCGAGAGCCGGACGACTTGAGCATGGCCCTAGAGGGCCCCTCTTTCCTACAGTGCAGTCCATTTATCGCCAACAGTAGTATCCATCCCACCAGCCTGGTCCTAAAGTACTAGTGAGTCTTGCTCCATGAGGTAACGAGTCCGGGTATCATGGTATGTATCACTTCGGTTTTTGAAGAACTTGAATATGTTTTATTGAATCCTTCTTCATTTCGTGACGTTTGCTTGGAAATTATTCTCTTTGCCTCGTTCATACTTGGAAGGGTGACATGGTGCCCTAGTAAGCTGATTTCCATTTAGGATGGGTTGCCACTGGGTGGGTCTATGAAAAGTCATCATTTGTTCCCTCCATACTTACCACTTTCCATGTTTATTCCTCTCATCTCCCCTACCCTTGTTTGGGAATTGGGATTGGCTACACTAGGAAGGGTTGTACCTTACCTTGTGGGAAGAAGGGGCTAAAGGTCTCGAGGGTAAAAGTACCTGGCAAGAGTTAAAATCCAATATTGAAAACCTTTGAGATGCTTCACCTAGGGATCCCTGAGAAAGCAATGAAAAGCTTCTCAGTGAGAAAAGGGGACCCATAAGATACATAAACACTCAAGGTGTTAGTTGATGGATAGGAGGTCTTATCACGAGCCGACCTATTATGACCATGGGCATCTAGCGGCATGACACTACCCCCTATCTAGTCACCAAACCAGGGTAGTGACTCTTGGTGGCATAGCCAAGAGAAAGGGGGTCTCATCACGATCCAACCTTCTCATCTTCGTGAAATGTTTGTGGATAACACTGTCACCTCTAGTCATCAAGCCAAGACAGTGGCCCTCAACTATTCCCTTGAAGCACAAAAGCAAAAGATCAAAAGCAATAAATCTAAGAGTAAAAGGCAATGAATGGGCTAGGAAACAATAACATTTATGACAAGGTGCAGCTCACCCTCTACAAAGGCACCCATAGGTAATATTTTACATTTCCTTGTTATCACATGCACCTTATGCCCAAACACTTACCCCATACCACCTCATACACTTACATGATCTGGACTAGATCCCACCTGGAAAACACCCCAAACTTAAGAAAGGTTGTCCCAATAGGATGCCTTGAGACCTTCTCCAAACCTAACTTGCCAAATTACATAACATCTTTGAGCATTTTTCTGGGTTAAAGGGGGGTTTGATGCACATGTTTGTGTAATTTAATTATTGGATGTGATTTACATGTTATGATCCCTCTGACTTATGAACCCATGGAGGGCGTATTTGTTGTTGTAGGACTTTGCCCGATGGACAGGTACACATCATGGGATGATTATCTCGGACCTTCACAGGGGNGGGGGGGGGGGGGGGGGGGGGGCTTAAAGCCCACAGATGGATGTTGTAACCCCAGCTAGGGGTAAGAAGACATTGAAGATTTGCACCAGAAAGAAAGAAGGATGTTGCCTTTGGAGGCACCTTGAAAGACCTAGACCCAGGGGGATCTTTCTCTTCCACATGGATGTTGTCCCTTGAAGTCCCATGACATCACCATCATGATCCTATACGTCATCCATAACTAGGGTTTTCGTTTTGGAGGCATTTATGAGCCTAATGGCACATGCGGGCTTCATCTGAGGCCTTTGGAGGCCAAGCGCCCTACCTTTTAGGCTCAACGTTCCACCTTAGGGCCTCAATGTCACCCTAGAAGGGAATGTCATCACCCTTGGAGGTGTCTTTAGGTGCTAATTAATTTTATTTATGTCACATTTGAATTTATTTGTAAATTGGCCAGGTTGACCTTATTTTGACCTAAAATTAATTAAAGGTCAAAGATTTCGTATAAATAAGCATAAAGTACATTCATTTTTAAAAAACAACTCTCACTTGGAGAGAAGTGGACTGAAATTTACACCCTATTTAGGGTTTATTGGTTGAAATTGTGATGCACACCTCTCTTGGAGTCTTCATACTTGCAACTTGGATCATTTTTTTGGTAAAGTTATTTGGCAATCTAGGGTTTCATGGCTTGATTATTCTTGGTGAAGTAAGTAAATCTGCAATTGTCATTTCATTTTGAATGGTTATGGTATATTTTCTTATTCATGTTAAAGATTATGAAATTTCTTGCTTGACAAACCCTAGGAGTAAAGAACTTAAGATGCTACTTCTTTTCTCTACATTTGTTAAACTTTGCTAAGGTGGTTATCTTTGATAAACTTCTAAATCCCTAAAGTGCTAGCACTTTAGAAGCCTTGATCAATTGTTGTTGCATCTAAATATTTCTTTCAATAATCTAAGAATGAGGAAACTGCTAGGGCCTAGAAGTGCCTACTCTCTAGTAGCTCACCTCCCTAAAGATTGAATTCGAAGAAGACTTAAGATACTAATCTTCTAAGATTCATCCTTTACTTGGATAAACATAATCATTTTGTTGCTTACTCCAAATGAATGTTGTTGAACTTTTGACTCCATAATCCCTTAAAGGCACTAGTCCTTACACTTCTTTTGTTGAGATATCAAATCAACACTCAAACCTCAAACTTTCTAGCTTTCACTAACTAAAACTAACACTAACCTAGCCTAGTAAACTAACCCTACCTTGTTGTTGTTACAATCACGGTTACAACCATCTTGAAGTAGAAATTTTTCTACATAATCTACATTAAATGCTAGCTAAACACTTCTAAATTTGCTTGTGACATTTGATTATCATTCAGCCTAGTAAATGTTGTCTTTTCAAGAAATTTCGAGGCATATTTCTTGCAACTGTTACAAAATACTTATTGTTGTTGTAAAATTTCATTTCACTGCAATTTTATATCAACTAGCATACATTTCAATGGTTTATTGTCTTATTGAAGCACTAACATCATTTTGTACTTGAAATTGCCATATTTTTACTTGTTGTCTTGTTCTGGGCAGGTGCACTTCATCTATTACATTTGCTTTACTTGAGTGACTAGTGNTTATCTTTGCATACTTGGTTTAGTTTCACCATCCCTTTAGGTCACTAGGGATGTCTCCCTTGGGGAAGTCTTAACATACTCCTAAACAGAATGGGGTTTAATATTAAGGTGACAGTGATAGGTCACATCCCTTGTTACGCCAATATTGTTTCACTTACCTTGGGCTTTGGGCAAGTACAAATTGTGCGATAACAATCCTCTCTCATGTGGAGGTAGGATTGCAGATGTGGATAAACGCATTTTTGAAAGATACGTATCGACATCATCAATCCCATGCAACTGATAAAGAAAATCAAACGTCGGTTCGTATTGATAAGACTCTAATGCTTCAACGTTGCCATTGTGAAAACAAACCGGGAAGTGATTTATTGGTTTGTTGCGCAACTCAATTGACAAATAACAAAAGTGAAACAACACTTGAAATGCATCAAAGAGGCAATCTCCCACAATATATGAAAATGCATCTAATAAGAAAAGGTGATTGTTACACAAGAACTGCTCGATGTTGTCATGTATGGTGGTGTGCCTTCAATTGATAACATTCAACATCTATTACTTCTTCCATCTTTTCATTTGTGTTTTTCAAGTTGTTCCTTAATTATGTTGGGATAATACACAAGTAAAGGAAAATATCAATTTAGTTTCGGGAGCGCACACCTAGTTTGTTGTGTATCCTTCAACTTCAATGCTTCATAGGCGCTATAGCATATGACTGAAAAGAAAACCAACAATCAATGTGTAACCACATAGGATACACAATGCAAACGAAACAATATGGTAAACCATCATCCTGTTGACTATGAAGATTGAATGTCGTGGATAGTACAAATATGGGGATGTATCCAATACTCAGTAGATGGGATTGGCTTACATATATTTACTGTCACTAATAAAAAACTAACTTATTCATTGATAATTCCCAATGCAAGGTAGGTAAGGAGTAGAAAGCCTTACAAGCATGAATCCTTTTAGGTCGACTTTAAACGAGCATAGAGTATTACGAGCAGAAACACAACTCTATAAGGTTGCTTCTCTCGTTGGTATATGAAGAAGATTTTGCAGAATAATGCAATACCTGGTATTATTTCTAACAGAATGAAATGAAATCACATAGTTGTTGTTCAACCTTATGTGAAACACACTAAGAAGTTTAGAGAATACTAATCCATGTAAAGTCATAAAGAGACTATACCTGTAAGGTTTGTTTTTAGGATGTCATGTGTTTTTAGAGGAGTCTTATTATGACATACCCTTTTAGTTAGGAAGGGAGAAAGCATTACAAGCACAAACCAAACTCTATAGCAAATGGAGGACTGTTTTGAGGTTGTAATGTGTTTCAAGAGGAGTCTTAATATGGGCTACCCTCTTCTTTCTAGGATGTCATGTGTTTTGATAGGAGTCTTATTGTGGCATATCCTTTTATTTAGGAAGGGAGGAAGCCTTATTAGCACAAACAAAACTCTATAGCAAATGGAGGATTATTTTGAGGATGTCATGTGCTCCAAGAGGAGTCTTAATATGGGCTACCCTCTTAGTCAGGAAACCAATGAATGGAAACCCAATACTTCTCATGTCGGTATCAAGACATAAACCAAACTTATGTTTGGAATGCCAAAGAGTTTTGTATGTGTACATGGAGCAAAGAGTTTTTATAGTGAACACCTACATTAAACTTTAAAAAACCACGTAGAAATATTATGTGTGAGGAGAGTGGATAGAAATGGATAATTAAGTGAAATGAATTGAAATTGCTCTTAATGTCATGATAAGTGATGATACACGGTCAATATTGTTGTACAAAAGTAAAGGTATGGGGTAAATCAAACACAGTCTAATACCTCTCCAAGAGAAGAGGCACTATAGAAGGAATCGAGAAAAGTAAAGAACAATAGAACAAAACATTTTTTTTATTAAATGTCCATGATGCTAATTGTTCTATGAGTCAATGAAATTACATTTTGTTGTATCATTTTTATTCAAAATTAAGCAAATACAATTGCAGTTATGGATGTGCTTAATCACAGTACTAGATGATGTATAACATACGAGTGTTCATCTTGAATACAGTGGTAGTAATTATTAATGAACAATGATCACATGGAACTAGTAGCATATCAGTAGAAGAGTAAGCATAAGGAATGGTAATGATAGTAATAGATCATGCTTATAACACATAAGGTAATAAGAGCACATGATACTCGTAATATTTTAAGGTATGTACTCCTTGATGCTTATAAGTAATCCCGATAATCATAAGTAATGGTAATCGAACTACTTGGAACATGTAGTGATCATACCCTTTATTGAATGAAACTAGTGATTGAATCCATGTTACCGATGTGATTACAACTAACATAACTTGAATGATAGTATCACTATGATCTATATTATGCAAATACATTGAACCAATGCTAATAGTTGATATGATTATGTTGTTTCTAATATAGAGATTAAGAACAATGCTAAGATATGGTGTTCATAGTAAAGCCTATGGTGTAAGCAGCTTACATATTATTCATATATTATGATAGCTTGTTTTGTTGTATTGGTTACCAGTAATCAAAATGCATAACCTTATGGACGGTCTTCACATAATCTACATACCTTATGTTAGCGTCAGAAGTCACTCCTGGATTGCTTGCAGGAGCAGAGCCCAACACCCATCAGTTTTATGTCACGATAGTTTTAATGGGTGATCAAATAGCTAGAGACTCAGGAAGTATCGCTCTAACTTAGGGACTAGGTCTGGTATGTAAGGAACAAAGGAGGTCTTGATCTAACTTCAGTCAGTGAGTTGATTAAAAGATGAGCAGGTGGAAGACTTGGTGAGAGGAATGAGCAAACTACCTCAGGCAATAGGCCTTTCAGCAGTTTGTAGAAGAAAAACTCTGAATGCAAGATCCTCTTAGTTCAGGGCTTCGAGGAACTGAAGGGGGGACTTGACTGGATCCTCCAATTCCAAGTCGTTCAGCGCTAAGAAAAGCACAGGGATTGATTAGAAACAATGCAACTGTTACAGTGATCCAACCTACATCATCCTATAATAGTTACAACTCGACTGGATCCTCCAATTTCGAGCTTCTCTAACACAGTGTAAACAAAGACGTAAAAGAAACTGACATTCATAAGGCAAGAAGTCTCAAGAGTCCATGCATAACCAGAATAATCAATGCTTCATTAAAGTTTTACAACCAGGAGCCTTGCTCCACCCTCGATCCTCCTAAAAAATGGCAAAAACACCCAAATATACTCCATACAAAACCTTAGCAGCGAAAACAAGATATTGCAATAAAAGCATTACGTCTGCATGCTTTCTGACAACCTACGCATGCAGACTCCGGACGATTGCAATCGAACTCCCGACTGTCCTACGGATGGATTGATGTGCTTTAGTCCTTTGCCAGACTTTCCATTTATGGTGGAGACGATGTCTAACCACCTCCAACAACTACAATAACCACCCTCTTGGGATCAGGAACAGTTTTGGTCAACTTTGCCTTTTGGGGACGTGGAGGTCTTCTCGAGGGGCCACTTGGACCAGCCGAACGGTTCACGGGATGAGAGGTGGAAGATGTGGCATGCTTGATGAGGAGGTTATAGGCACCAGTATAGTGAAGGTGAGGTGGGGGGAAAGGGGTGCTTTCGTGTAAGTGATATGGGGACATGAGACAACGAATGGAGGAAGTTGTTGAGGTGGAGGTGACTGGGTGAAAGAGACACATGGTAGGCGACGAGAGGGAGGTGAGCTGAAAAGGGGGCCATGTGGTTGGACATGGTAGGATATGTGGGTCCTGAGATGGGAAAGGTGTGCAAGAGGTCGACACAACAGGCGGGGGCCCCACCTCATTCCGGACCCCCCCCCCCCTTCTCATTAAAAGCAGAACGACAAGAGGGTCTGGAAAGGCTTGAGAGCCGCTGATCTGGGCGCCTCAATCTCCACC
>ML778095.1:685816-696503 GCA_009831015.1 Picea engelmannii | reverse complement strand
GACAAGAGGGTTCGGAAAGGCTTGAGAGCCGCTGATCTGGGTGCCTCAATCTCCACCACTAGAAAGGTGTGCGCCCAATTCCAGACCCCCCCCCCTCATTAAAGGAAGAAAGTCGTGGGGGGGGTCCGAAATCGCATGAGAGTCGTAGATTCAGGCGGACAGATCGTGATCGCCCAAAAGTGCCCATTCATTAAAATGACCCGCCCGCCCTCAAAACTTTGGGAAAGTGGGTTTTTTTTTATCTTTTTTCTTCGCCCAAGGGACACTTCTTCAGGAGAGTACCCCCAGTCATAATTATGTGCTAACATTAGGCTCCATGGGGGACGACACGCCCCCTGCGGGCTGCCGAGAACTCCTTTGCTGCTTCAATGCCTTGCTGTTGGGCTATGGAGTCATTTATTTAAAACTTAAAGACATAAAGAAAGACGATATTTACAACCGTGGAAAAACCATGTGCGGCTCAAGAGAAGAATCTTTTGATCTCAAGATCATCCTCGAACACCTTCCAATGTTTGACATTGTCAGGTATGGAGGGCCTGTATTTTACTTCTACATCGAATCTGAATTTGGGTGGCAAGGGCACTTTGAAATTGCTTGCTGATGTAGCCAAGGAATCTGCCACTGTGTTCTTCTCTCTTGGGACAAAAGAAATGTTAAATGATGAGAATAAACTGTCAATTAGGTCCCATACCTCGTTTCTGTAACTCCTGAGTCGAGGATGCTTAGCCATATAAGCGTTTCTGAGCTATTGGACTACCAATTCTGCATCTCCGAACACTGCTACCTCCTGAATTCCCATTTCCTTTGTAGCTCTTAATCCTAGAACAAGAGCTTCATATTCTGCCACATTGTTAGTAGCTTCAAATTCTAGCTTGTATGAAAGAGACATGGTTTCCTGAGCATGTGATACAAAAAATACCCCAGCACCAGCGCCTTCCTTGGAAGAGGCTCCATCAAAAAACATTTTCCAGACAAAGGAGATGGGGGGAGAAAATTCATGAGGAGTGGTGGGCAGCTTTCTGAGTTTAAGAGGAGGCTCGGGAGCATGAGTGAGTTGTAGTAAATTGGAACCTAAATCAGTGTCCAAGGCAAAAATGGGATGGTTGGTAGGATTGGCTTCATCACTGATTATATAGGCCAATTGGGCTTCTCTGTATAGCCTCCTATGCTCTCCTCCAAACACTGGGATAGTAGCATAGGTTAGGTCCATCTACAGAGTTCCCCCCAGTCTTTTTATCCAAGATCTCGATAACAACATACCGAACTTGGGGAGGACATCAGCCACTACAACATCCATGACCACACTTTTCATGGGCAATTGAAACAAGGTCATGACCAGGTCTTTGATGACTCCTAGACATTGAACTTTCCTGGAGTCAAAAGAATAGAGGTCATGATAGGCTCGGGTGACCTCTAGTCCTAATTCTTCCATGACAGTTTTGGGAATGAGGTTGTGAGAAGCTCTTGAATCCATCAAATAGTTGTGCAATACCTTGTCATGTATGTTCAAGGAAGTGTAGAAGGGAGGGGATGAATCATTCTTGTATTCTACCATAGGACCTAGAATAACTGCAGGATTTTCATATTGCAAATTGATGGAGTCTGTGGGAAGGCATGGGGCTTCAGACTGTAACAACCCAGAGAAGCATTTTTTGAACTCTTCATGTTTAATCAATTTGGTGAGGGGCATGGGGATCTTGATCTTTTGAATTTCATGCTCAAAATTAAAAGAAGATGTAAGCTTTGGGATTTCTCTTACTTCAGGAACATGACTCTGGACCATGGGAGAGAGGGGTTGGGCCTTCTTACCTTTGTTACTGTCTGCTACTTCACTAGCAGGTTTCTCTGTTCTAGGGAAATGTTCAGGAACATCAGGTGCTGCTATATTTTTCTTGGACCTCAGGTTATACCTGCCTTGGCTACTACTAGCTTTGTCTCCCTTGCTAAGTTCATTTAGCTAACTATCCATAGAGATTCCTCGTATGTTGATTGAGTGAGATGAGGAAAAGGAGGAGTGTCTCCGAAGCAGTGGATTTCAGGATCAAGCCCATCCATTTCCCCTTCTTCCTCATCGGCCACCAAATTATTTTGAAAAGGGGGCTGAATTTTCTAGTCTTCTCTATCTCTTCCCCTCTGGTCTCTTTGCATAGTTGGGGAAGCAATATTGTTTAGCCTCTTGAAACTTCCTTTGTTTTCGGCGTTGTGAGGATTTTTGTATGCTTTCCTTCCCTCCACCTTCATTCTCTCCATCTTTGCAGACAGAGACTTCACCATCTTGGTCAGTTCATCCATTTGAGGGTGAGGCACTGAGGGGCTAGAAGTTGAGGCTTCAAATCTTCCCTTTCTCCTTTCTGTGTCAGCCTTGTTTCTCAGTCTATCAGCTACTAATATGCTAGATTCCACCACTATGGCTACATCTTGCATCTGAGCTAAGGAGGTGGCTCTCCTTTCTCTCAATAGAAGACATAAATCAGGGCCGAATGCACTAGCATAAGAAATTTTGGCAGAGGCTTCTGAGGGATTTGTCTTAGTAGGAATCTTATTATACATCTTATTGAATCTTTTGGAGAAGTCAGAGACAGACTCTCCTTCCATCTTCTTCAAAGAGACGAACTCTATCATGTAATACATGAAATCCTTCTTATCTCCCCACTACCTTAGGAAAGCACCATCTAGAGCTTCAATTCCAGCAATAGATCCGGGGGCCAATCCCCTAAACCATTTCCTCACCTCACCATCCAGGCTCTGGACGAAGACTCTCATCCAAACATCCTCATTTACAATGTTCATGTTGTCTGCATAACTATAGAAATAAGCTAGGTGCTCTTCTGTAGTTATGTCCTCTTCCCCAGTGAACTTGGGCATATATTTCAAGTAATCTCCAGGAGGGAGAGGATTCGCAGGTTGAGGTAGGACTAAGGGAGCATATCTGGTAGCTACTATGGTGTCCATTCTACTTAGAGGGGGATTAGAACCAGCCATAGGAATATTTGGTGGAGGAGAACTTGGAGGAGAAGGAGTTCATGAAGGGGCTACTGGGAACGAGTCTCTAAGTGGAATGGGAAACAATAGGGGATTTAGGGAGAAGGCTAATGGGCTTAAGTCAACAGATGCTTCTCTTCATGCAGAAGTGGCAACAGTGACAAGAGGAGGAGTGGTAAAGATAGGAGTGGGGAAATATTTTGTGGTCCTGTGTCTACGCCAAAGTAGAGCTTCAGGGGAGAGGGGAGTGACAAGGATTTCTCCCTCCAATCCCAGACCAGGAGGGGAAAACTCAGTAGGAACACTCCCGAAATTCAGGAAATGGAAAAACTGAGAAAAAGGTCTGTTAAGAAACTGAGGAGGAGGAAATGGAGTTCCTACAGAAGGAGATGGCGGATTACCTGGTTCGGTGGTGGAAGCTTCTCCTTCAGAGGCCTTTCCTTTTCTGAGAACCACCTCTGGATCAGTTTCAGGTGTAGCTAGAGGCAGCTGTGGATGGGACCGCGTGTGTCTGCCTCTGAAAGCCACAATTAACACGACAGGTTCGCCATAGTGGAGTCGTCACAATGGAGTCGCCAGGTGCACAGTAGCAATCTTCAAAGGCTCTAATACCTGACGCACCTTCAAAATCAGAGGCTCAATGTCGTTCAATCCCAAGGAAAATTTTCAACTTCGTCCTCGGCAATGGCGCCAGAAATGTTAGCATCAGAAGTCACTTATGGATTGCTTGCAGGAGCAGAGCCCAACGCCCATCAGTTTTATGTCATGATAGTTTTAATGGGTGATCAAATGGGTAGAGACTTAGGAAGATATTGCTCTAACTCAGGGACTAGGTCTGGTATGTAAGGAACAAAGGAGGTCTTGATCTAACTTCAGTCAGTGATTTTATTAAAAGATGAGCAGGTGGAAGACTTGGTGAGAGGAATGAGCAAACTACCTCAGGCAATAGGCCTTTCAGCAGTTTACAGAAGAAAAAATATGAATGCAAGATCCTCTTGGTTAAGGGCTTCGAGGAACTGAAGGGGGGACTTGAATGGATCCTCCAATTCCAAGTCGTTCAGTGCTAAGAAAATCACAGGGACCGATTAGAAACAATGCAACTATTACAGTGATCCAACCTACATCATCCTATAACAATTACAACTCGACTGGATCCTCCAATTCCAAGCTGCTCTAACACAGTGTAAACAAAGACGTAAAAGAAACTGACATTCATAAGGCAAGAAGTCTCAAGAGTCCATGCATAACCAGAATAACCAGTGCTTCATTAAAGTTTTACAACCGGGAGCCTTTCTCCACCCTCGATCCTCCTCAAAAATGGCAAAAATGCCCAAATATACTCCATACAAAACCCTAGCAGTGAAAACAAGATATTGCAATAAAAGCATTATGTTTGCATGCTTTCTGACAGCCTGCGCATGCAGACTCCGGACGATTGCAATCAGACTCCTGATTGTCCTGCGAATGGATTGACGTGCTTCAGTCCTTTGCCGGACTTTCCATTTATGGTGGAGACGATGTCTAACCACCTCCAACAACTGCAATAACCACCCTCTTGGGATCAGGAACGGTTTGGTCAACTCTACCTTTTGGGGACGTGGAGGTCTTCTCAAGGGGCCACCTGGACCAGCCAAACGATTCACGGGATGAGAGGTGGAAGATGTGGCATGCTTGACGAGGAGGTTGTAGGCGCTAGTATAATGAAGGTGAGGTGGGGGGAAAGGGGTGCTTTCGTGTAAGTGATATGGGGACAGGAGACAACGAATGGAGGAAGGTGCTGAGGTGGAGGTGACTGGGCGAAAGGGACACATGGAAGGCGGCGAGAGGGAGGTGAGCTGAAAGGGGGGCCATGTGGCTGGACATGGCAGGATATGTGGGTCCTGAGATGGGAAAGGTGTGTAGGAGGTCGACACGACAGGCGGGGCCCCCACCTCATTACGAACCCCCCCCTTCTCATTAAAAGCAGAACGACAAGAGGGTTCGGAAAGGCTTGAGAGTTGCTGATTTGGGCGCCTCAATCTCCACCATTGGAAAGATGTGTGCCCGATTCCGGACCCCCCCCCTCATTAAAAGCAGAATGGCAAGAGGGTCCGGAAAGGCTTGAGAGCTACTGATTCGGGTGCCTCAATCTCCACCATTGGAAAGGTGTGCGCCCGATTCCGGACCCCCCCCCCCCCCCCCCCCNGTTGGGGGGGGGGCGGTCTGGAATCACATGAGAGCCGTAGATTCAGGCGGGCAGATCGTGATCGCCCAAAAGTGCCCGTTCATTAAAATGACGTGCCCGCCCTCAAAACTTTGGGAAAGTGGGCTTTTTTGGATATTTTTTCTTCGCCCAAGGGATGCTTCTTCAGGAGAGTACCCCCAGTCACAATTATGTGCTAACACCTTAATTACGATAAGCTCTTGTTCTTGTATTAGTATAGCTTGATTATAGAGATATCATAACTCTTACATATTACTGATATAAGCTAAATGCAAGGATATGGAATATGAAGCATATAGTCTAATCACTTACACGGTATCAATTGATGTACCCTATATCATGTACTAAGCTTACACTCCATATTAATATAAGTTGTAATACGTTTATTCCTAGAGCTATTCCACACATATGGCTCTGATTCCCATTGAATTGATTACAATGAGTACTCTTATTCAAGCATTGTGTTAGCTTATCACTTCCATTGTACTAATATGATGAATATTGATATTACTAGTATATACTAAGCTTATACGAGCTCATATTAACCCTTTATATTCATTACGGTATTCCTTATATCACTATTACTAGTATGATTAAGCTATTTATGTGTAATAACAAGCTAGTGTTCATTATGTACATATGTGGTACTTTTGTAATCATATTGAGTTAGCTTAAAACACTATTCCATACAAATCATACCTTGTTGAATATGAATCTCTATGGGATATGTGATTACAATATATCGAGATCAACATGCCGAGCTTGTTTCACTGCAACCTTATTCCCTGTAATCTTCATTAACTTATTTTATTACCATAACTAAGTGTGTAATTGATATGAGTTTTATACCCCTGTCATTAAATAGGGATATGATTAGTACAAGTAAACATGTATCACTATGAAGTAAGTATGCCTATATTAGTAATGAAATCAAGCTTAAGTGAAATCCTAATTAGGTCAAGATACTAAGCATTATAACCATTTGGATAGGTTCAATTCCCATCACCATGATAATAAGTTGTATTTGGTTACTACTTGGTTATGTAGAAACCCAATCCTTTAACCTAGTTTTGTAACCATTGCAGCTACTAAGCTTATGTAATCTACAATGATGTGGACCTTGTGGATATGCTTCCCACAATACTAGATGACATACAACATATGAGTGTTCATCTTGAATACAGTGGTAGTAATTACCAATGAATAGTGATCACATGGAACTAGTAGCATATCAGTAGAAGAGTAAGCATAAATAATGGTCATGATAGTAACAAATCATGCTTATAACACATAAGGTAATAAGAGCACATGATACTCATAATAGCTTAAGGTATGTACTCCTTGTTGCTAGTAATCATAAGTAATGGTAATCGAACTACTTGAAATGGGTAGTGATCATACCCTTGATTGAATGGAAGTAGTCATACCATGTATACCTTTTAATAATAATTTTGCAACCACGTGTCCATATTAGTGATATTATTAGCTGCTACGTGTTCCTCTTCATAACTATGAAGTGTAAGTTAATATTTTTTTGTGGAGCAATTCGCAGGCTATTCCTCGAAAATTTAGATGGGTTTTGAGAGTGGAGGTAGGCCTTTTGATGCCAAATTTTCCTTCAAGTTGTAAATTCCCGGTGCAAGTACCAATGTTGAAACCAATTTTAGAGCAGATCCAGTAGAATAAAAGGCATCATAAGCATGTACCTCTGTCCCTAGTGTTTTGTTGTTGTTGATCTGACACAAAGTCAAATCAAGGACAGGGCGAAGCTCACTGTATAGATGGATTAAAACATATTTTTATTAAAGATATTATGAGCATGATATAGAAACCAAGTCAAACAAGATGCATTTGGCCAGGTTTTTTATTCACAATTAATTATGTTTATTATTTCGTATAGAAATACAGTCTTTGGGATGGTAGTAATCATCACTAGAAACTCTTGTTAAATATATTAGTTACTCCAAAGAAATTGTTATGGAAACTCTCAATAAATATTAACTGGTGATTTCAAGGTACTCAAATGAGATTAATTTATGGGATTCAATGAGATTAATTTTAACTTTAATAACTAACTAGATTAGTAAGACACTTCTACTACTGTAAAGTTCATAAAAATCTTAAGATTTCCTAATTATGAATTTGCAACTAACAATTGATTTGTCATCCATGTAAAATTTCCAGGAAAGATGGAAGAGCTTCTCAATGAAGCTATCTATTAGGGAAAAAATTATACAAATAATTTAATAAATACAATATTTGTAAGCTACTTGAGCTTCATGTTATTGTTGGATTGTTGTGCTATTTTCACAACAAAAGCTTGACATATGTGCGATTGGATATAGACGTTCTTAAGTGGTATGCTACTTTATCGTTGTTGGTAAGTAAATAAAGCCAATGGTTTACTATAGGAAATCTTCCAGATAAGAGATGTGTCTCCAATGGTGTACATTTAAATCTAACTTTGTTGGTTAATTTTAGTACATAGACCGAATATCCCTTCGTTAGCTCCTTCTCAAGGTGCATATACTAGGGTTGGTGGGATTTCAATGACATTGAGTGTGAAGATGTCAACTTAGAGCAACAGGTGTTGGTTTGGTTTCAATGTCATCGGGATCAAATGGTGGCAGTCCAAAAAAGATCACATGGAACTAGTAGCATATCGGTAGAAGAGTAAGCATAAGTAATGGTAATGATGGTAGTAGATCATGCTTATAACACATAAGGTAATAAGAGCACATGATACTCGTAATAGCGCAAGGTATGCACTCCTTGCTACTTATAAGTAATCCCAATAATCATAAGTAATGGTAATCAAAATACTTGAAACGGGTAGTGATCATACCCTTCATTGAATGGAACTAGTGATTGAATCCATGTTACTAATGTGATTACTACTAACTTAACCTGAATGCTAGTATCGCTATGATCTATATTATGCAAATACATTAAACCAATGCTAATAGATTATATGAGTATGTTGTTTCTATTATAGAGCTTAAGAACAATGCTAAGATATGGTATTCATAGTAGAGCCTATGGTTTAAGTAGCTTACCTATTATGCATATATTATTATAGCTTGTTTCGCTGTATTGGTTACTAGTAATCACAACGCATAACCTTATGGACAATCTTCACATAATCTACATGCCTTAATTACGATAAGCTCTTGTTCATTTATTAACTTGATTATAGAGATACCATAACTTTTACATATCAGTGATATAAGTTGAATGTAAGGTTATGGAATATGAAGCGTATAGTCTAATCACTTACATGGTATCAATTGATGTACCATATATCATGTACTAAGCTTACACTCCATATTAGTAGAAGTTGTAATACATTTATACCTATCACTATTTCACACATATGGCTCTAAATTCCATTGAATTGATTACAATGAGTACTCTTATTCAAGCATTGTGTTAGCTTATCACTTCCATGGTACTAATATGATGAATACCGATATCACTAGTGTATACTAAGCTTATACGAGCACTTAAGCATGAGCCATCATTAACCTGTAGACCAACCTGTTATGGAGTTGAACCATATTGTTTATATTGCACTATAAGGGTAAAACATGTAGTTAATCACACACCTTATCATATTTGTACGCATAGATTGAATCAATGGAGTTCATTCATCTTATCATATAAGGAATACTAAGTGTGTTACATATGACGAATAAGAGAGAGTTTGATTTGTATAGGTTTCATTCTATGCTTGTCATACTTATTGCACCAATGATTAGTTAAGGTTAAGTTGATCTCACACATCATATGAGCACGTGATTATGCATATATGAAGTTTGAATACAAGTACTAAGGTTATTGAGCATGCTAACTAGTAAGACCCAATAAAATCTCACAATGGAGAACTGACAATGTTATAGCGCAATTTGTAGGTTGGGAAAACCCTGATCCAACCACAAAGCAAGTGCTACAACTTGGGAATCCTACACCCAATGTCACCTCGATGTAGGTCCCACACTTCAAGGGTGACTAGGTCACTCTAGGGAGGCGATCTCGATGACCCTAGGGGGATTGAGATGGAGATGGAGATGAAAGGAAGTGAAGCCCCTATAGGTTAAGTCTAAGTGGTATGAAAGATGGGAAGAGCTACCTTGAAATTAAAGTAATTGTTTCCCCACATGTATAATACTTCTTTGGATGATTGTACCTGCTCGAGACACAAGAAAAGACACTTTGCAATGATATATGTTAGTTGGATCAGAAATTTAAGCTTGATGTCCCTAATTTGCAGCAGTAAATGACATTTTATATCAGCAAATAAAAGATCTGAATCAACATACAAAGATCTAAACTAGTTAAGTAAATCAACATCAAGATTAGCAATGAATATAGGCTGAAAAATGACACTTAAGAAGCAAGAGAAGATGGATGTTGTAAAAATGTATTTCTGCAAAAAAATTGCAGCCTTATGGCTGTAGCATTCAATGACATGCAGCAAAAAAATCAACCATGGAAAGGTGCCAAGAACTAGCCCAAAAGGTGTGCCCTAGTTAGTAGAGTAAGCGAGCAAAATTTAGGAGCTAGTCTGGGGTTAGTTTAGGAGTTATGACTAGTAATTTATCTAGTTTAGATCAGTCCTAATGGATGTAGGTTAGGGTTTGTAACAACAAGCAAGGTAATGGGAGAGAGGGGACACCCTAGTAAGGGAAGACTTGTTAAGCCCTAATATTGGCTCATTACCCCTTAATTGGGGCATATTAGATTAGTAATGCTATTTTATTTATGTCGGCTTTAGGCCATTAGTTGTAATTTAGATTAGTAATGTTATTTTAATTATGTCGACTTTAGGCCATTATTTGAAATTATACCTCCTAGTCTCCCATATATACCAAGGAGACATTTTCATTTTGAATCATCTTGTACTTGAACATTTAAGTGGGGTAAAAGGAGGTTGCCCCCTCGAAGAGGCTTATTATCTGAAATTATCTCTTTTTCAAGGCGTTGAGTACCTTTCCTGAGGTTTTTATATGCTATATTGATGTTTGGTTCTTAACATATGGTATCAGAGCTCAAGGTCTTGGGGTTTCGCTGCTACATCTGAGACACCGTGGAATTTTTGCTATAACTTTTTTTCTACAACGTTTCAGAAGGAATGACTTGGAGGATATTTAGAATATGTATCAAGGTACGTTGGGTTCAAAATTTAGCTCCTGAGGCCTTATACTTTTGGAGATACATCCTGTACAAGATAGGGTTTTGGAATCATCCTGAAATGAGTCATTGTGGAATTTTCGCTATAAAAAATTTTCTGTAACATTTCAGACCTTGAACTCCAAAGGCCATTTATAGAAATTAGTAAGGTATATGTGGTAAAAATTTTAGCTTCTGGGTCATCTTAAATTTATAGATACACCTTGTGTAAGATAGGGTATCTGACTAGTCCTATTGACTAGTCTCAAGAAGGTGTTCCAGGTAAAACAATCATAACTTCTTGCTAGAGTATCCAAATTGAGTGGGACTGGT
>ML778095.1:669189-681873 GCA_009831015.1 Picea engelmannii | reverse complement strand
TCTCCTATATATACCAAGGAGACATTTTCATTTTGAATCATCTTGTACTTGAACATTTAAGTGGGGTAAAAGGAGGTTGCCCCCTCGAAGAGGCTTATTATCTGAAATTATCTCTTTTTCAAGGCGTTGAGTACCTTTCCCGAGGTTTTTATATGCTATATTGATGTTTGGTTCTTAACAAGACTCCTTTAAATGAGGCAAATCAACTTTAAGCAATAAACCTTTCAAAAGATAAAAAATTGTGTTTCCCAAGGCAATGATTTTATATCTCCAATGCAAAAACATATGACTGGTGCCTTTACTATTGGGTTAATGGAGTCAAATAAAAAAGAACTATAGAAGCTACCTCCTTGGGGGTGTAAGCCCTTTTACTTCCCAAGGCAAGTTTTTCTAGCTAGGGTTTAAGGTAAGAGGGTGTATGCCCTTATACTTATGTTAGCAAACCCTTGTATAATCAATGAGATGAAGCAATAAATCGATGAAGACTATGGTGGGGGTGTATGCCCTTATACTTTCCACCTAGCTCCTAGCATAACAATACTTGACTTGAAAAAATGATAGCATAATAGTAAAAGACCATACCAAGATCAAGAGAAATGCCAAGATAATCCACCATAAGAGCTAGAAAAATATCATCCAAGGCTAGCGCCTCACTCCTCCATCAACTATTCATCAATATAGCCATAAACAAGTGCACAAGAGATAAAAAGAGCCAAGTGTAGCGAAAATTTCAGACTAAGTCCTCTCACAAGAGGGAAAGTTATGTTAAAAATGAGATCTTATGATCTCTATTTATACAAAATGTAGCTAACATAGTTTGTCCACATAATTTAGGGTAAAACACAATATTAGGGGTTAACAACCCTAATCTTGCCCCTTTTACAAAATAAAATTAAACAATTCCTTTAAAATTTCACTTTTGCACAAATAAAACCCTAATTTAGAAGGACGTCACCCCTTTAGGGGACGTTTTGGCATTAGGAGCAAGTCGTTGGTGTAGGAGGAGGGTGTCTAGGCTTGCCAAAGCCATATGTCAAGTATCCAAGTTACTTCTTTCATGGTCAAATCCCAATTCTCCTCAAAACATTCAAGTGCCAATGCATCAACCACACCACCAAACCCTAACCCCCCTAGGTGACGTCATGCCTCTAGAAGAGACGTTTGGCCTCTCCTAGGAAAAAAATTTGGCATGTGGGGCTAGGTTATGTCATCCAAGTTATCTTTAAGGCCTTCCAAGTTTTATCTCTCTCATTCGACATGCGGGCCCTTGGCATCCACCTGTGGGCTTCAAGCCCCATGGAAGCCTAGGCTAGGCTTGTTCTCCCAAAACTATCCACCAACTAGGTCCTAAAAAGACAAATGAGCACGCCCTCCAAGGATCTCAAGTCATAACATCATGATAAGTGAATCCAATCAATAAATAAGCCATCTAAGCATGTGAATCAAAGATCACTATATCAAACAATTAACAACTCAAAGACACTATGTGACTTGTCGCGCTTAAATATGGGAGGGTTGACGAGGTGTCTTATTGGGTAGATCTAGCCCTAGGTCAAGGAGTGTTTCCAAGAGATCCCTCTATAAGCCATGTAAAGTGGATGAAGTGGTTGGAGTCAAGACTCAATGGGCATAGGGCCATGACATATAAGGGGTCGTAGTGTCTCATTCATGGGTGCCTTTGTAGAGGGTGTGTGGTACCTTCGTCCGCAATGCACTTTTTCCAAGCCCATCAATTGCCTTTTATCTTTATTTATTTATTTTCTTTCAATATAGCATAAGGAGAGGTTGAAGGTCATTGCCCTAGCGTGGTGACTAGGTGATGGCAATGTCACCCACAAACACCTAATGGAAATGAGAAGGTTGGCTCGTGATGAGACCCCCTTTCTCTCAGCCATGCAACTGAGAGCCATTACCTTAGTTTGGTGACCAGATGATGGTAATGTCATACCACTAAATATTCATGGACGTGATAGGTCGACTCATGATGAGACCTCCTATCTTTCAACTAACCTTTTAAGCATTCTTTATTATATTGTGGGTCCCCTTTACTCAAAGATAAGCATTTCATTGCTTTCTTGGGTAATCCCTGGGCGAAGCATCTGGAAGGTTTATACAAAGATTTTATATTTTTCCCAACATCAAACCCTCTAGACCTTCATCCCCTTCTTCCCATAGAATGAGGGACAACCCCTTCTTGGGTCAATACACCCTAAAATTCCAAGAGATAAGGAAATGGAGGGGAATAATGATGGAAAGTGGTAAGTATGGTCAGGAACGATACGGTGGCTCATTAAGGGAGTTCCCAGTTGCAAACCCATCCCCAAGGAAAACCACTTACTAAGGCACAATGTCAACCACCAAGGTGAAGCATGGCAAACAAAATAATGTCCAAGCATATATCATGAAATCTAGAGCAATGTAAGATACAACATAATCAAATCGATTAAAAATTGAAATGATGCTCACCATAACACTGACTTGTATCTCATGGAGCAAGGCCTACTGCCTTCTGGAAGCCGACTGGTGTGGTGGATGCCATCTGCAAAACTGTGACCATCTGTGGTGGTGAGTGGGTTTTCCATCTGTGCAAAAGGGTATTGTTGGTCAAGTAGTCTCTTGGCACTCCATATCTGCAACCTGAGGGCCTCGATACATGATCTCCTTAGTTACCCACAAAATGGGGATAACAGGCAATACATAAATCATGAACTTGAATGGATCATGGGATTTGCACAAAATAACCAAATATGTGAGGTGTTCCATTATACTCATACTACCACTTTGATGGGATAGGGAGTTACAAATAGTATTAATGGATACAACACTACCTATAAGTACCGAGGTTATTGAGCATGCTAACTAGTAAGACCCAGTTAGAGGCCACAATGGAGAACCAACAATGGAGAAAGCAACATCAAAGTCATAAAAGGAGCAGGAACATATCTAGATGCAGAATTGACAAAGGTGGAAGCACCAAAAGCATATGGGCCAACCGAAATTTCAGGTAGTTGTGAGGTAGCTTAAAGTAAGAACATAGCTAATGTCATTAACTATCACATTAGTACTATTCCAGTCATTAAGCCGTGTTTAACACTAATACTACGTGTGATATTTAACTATTGATTATAATAAACACGAAGGATAAACATAAGGTTCCATTGATTAGGGAAGTATGTATATCCTAACTTTGTACTAAGAGCTCATAAACACTACCGAGCAGGTGTTATGTTGTAGAAAAGAAAACGTATTCATCCACTGATGTCACAAAAAAGAAAACTATCACATCTACTGATGTGGGAAGCGATAAGTTTAAGGAACAACCTCTTCAAAGATATTATATATATTTAAGGAACAACCTCTTCAAACATATTATATATATTTCATATGTGAGTAGCAATTCTTTGTCGATACTAACAGGATTCGAACCGATAGTGGAAAGAACACAACCGACAACAAAAAGAACACCGATATTCTTGAAAATAACCGAGAGATACAACAAAGCATACCCTAAATCATTGGAAACCAAAAATGAAAGAAACAAGCCAAATGAAGAAAAGAGATATCGACAACCACGGCCGTAATATTTTGACATAAATCTTAACCATGAATGGATAATAATTTGCCATAAAAACATAAACGATACTTGTGAAAGTAAACAATATGGATATGCAAAAGGATAATTGATTTTATAACAAATGCTTATTATTTTCATAAAAGAATTCTAGACTAGACTATCATTCATCTCAAGAAATGAACTTGCTATGTTTTCATATTTAATTTAATAAGAAAATTGATTTTGTAACAAATGCCTTTTCTTCTCAAAAGAAAAATCTTAATGTATTATTTTCTTTTTATCTAATTTTTTTTTTCTTTAGATTTTTTTTTTTGCCCTATCATTGAGTGCAAACTTCTTTTGATACAACATTTTTAGCTTATCTAAACCAAACGCTATGCAATGCAGAGAAATTAAAATGCGCAAAATAGGGATACATGCCAAAGAGCTAATTCTAGAAACGAGGACACATGCCAAAGAATTTTAAAAAGTTGATTCGTGAAGCATATGTCAGTGTTTAATGTTGATGTATAAGTTTACTTAGGTTAGGTAGGCCATGTCATCCTTTTTTGGCTGTTTATGGATAATCACCATGTGCTTCTTTCACTTATCACTGGAGTGGGTAAATTGCCCATCCATCTACTTGTCATTACTTGATGAGAGAGTTATCCATCTACCTTCATCAATGTTGTCTCCTCTCAGCCTATTATAAATAGAGAAGCTCTTCATTGTATTCAACAAGTACATCAGTAAGATCAATGTGCTTTTTGTAGAAGGTTGTTGGTTTTGCAGTTGTTTCCTTGTGCCTGTGATATTGTGTTTTCTCAATATCTACATGGTATCAGAGTGCTTTCCGCAAAACCCCTTCTCGTATTTGAACCCCTTCTCATATTTGTTTTGAGATATTCGCACGCTGCAGGCCGTGGGATTGATTGAGGTGATCTTGCTCTTTGTGAAGTCACCTCAGATCCGAGTGCTTGTGTTAGTAAGGCATTGTTTTTTCTCTTACGTAGAATTGCCATCACCCATTCATTTCCAGTCGCCGTGATACTACGCCCAAGAGTTACACATCCGTCATTATTCCATGAGCGATTTTTTTAGTGTTGTTCTTGGCCTTCGAGGGACAATAGATATGTAAAAAATCCTTTGTCTCCTCGGTCATATTATTGTATGATTCAATTTCTAGATCTAGCCAGAAGAAGAGCAAACAAGGTTTGCGACAACATAACTGTTTTTCAACTTGCATATTGAATTGTGGAAGTGCTGTCATAGGGCACGTGGGTGATATTTCTACATCTATTAAATTTTCTTGTTCATCAAACCCTTAAGAAGAAGATCGCTCTCCACACATCGAGTGGGAATTTGACAAACTGTTGGGTGCAATTTCTTTCTTGATTCCCTCCGTGGCAGAGAAACTTGTGTCTAGATCAAGTGGAGGCCCCTTCTAAATACCTTGCTTCGTTGGACGACAATCGAAGGTGCATCAGTTCACCCAACTCATCCAGAAACGCGCCCAGTCGTCTATCCACGGCGCTAGGTGTTGAATTCAAAGATCTCACGCCCCGACAAAGATCAAATTCGTCCAACAAAGGTCCAACTTGTTCATCGATCTGGTGGGTGCTATCCATAATTCCGAGAGGAATTCGAAGGAGCAACAAAGCGCCCAACTCATATAGTTCATCCATCGACCCTCTATGCTTAGTGGCTTCATGAAATTGGGAGGAAATCTCAAAATTTGGGGTGTTAATGCTATAAGAGATTGGCCCTCTGAGCATTGATCATCACTGGAGTTCAACATCGAGGGTTTATTCTAAATCTGATTTTCTTTGCAATTGTTTTTTTTTGCATTTAAAAATCTAGTTTAAATCCTTTCATTACAGATCCAGTGCTCTATTCAGTCCTTGTTTGTCAGCAGAAAAGATAGCGATATTATGTCTTGTTCTGGCCTTCTTTGTGCCTACTTATTTTTGTTCCAAACCTGGCAACATTTAAATATCATTGCCTCTATCCAAATTTTTACTTTGTAAATATTTTTAGAGCTCTTTGTTTAAAGCCTAGGTTTCCATTCTCTTTTGAGATAATACACCTAGATCTGGTGTTTATTGTACTCTTTATTGTAAATGGCGGAGTTAAGGATTGTTGAGCTCCTAACTCCCCATAACTATCACACATGGAAACTTAAAATGCAACAGTTGTTGCAATCAAAAGGGCTCTGGCAGATGTTGGTCGAGGCTCAACCTGTGTTCACCAAGGAAATCGAGAGGTTCGCCTATCAAAATAAACTTGATGAAGCCATGGGCTTCATCGGTTTGCATGTGTCAGATAGTTTGTTGTTCCACATAGATGATTCTAAAACTCCGAAAGCAAGTTGGGACAAGTTGGATTCCTTATTTGGAAAAATCAATGAATTTCAAGCCCTACAATTGGAAGCGAAGTTGTCATCACTGGTACCAGATGAGCATGCATCCGTTGAAGACTATCTCACCAAATTCAGGTTACCAGTGGCTCAGCTAAAAGGGTGCGGAAAAACTAAATCAGATGAAGAGTGCATCTTCTTGATTTTATCCAAGCTAAAAGGTTTGTATCAAGTATTTTCTTCTGCATTTTATTCTACTATGGATGCACTGGGAAGTGAGTTTAAAATGCCTTCCTTTGAGCTTTTCTGTGAGCGTCTTACTAGAGAAAAATCTAAGCTTACTCAATTAGATGCTCTTTCTGGCTCTAACAATAAGGTTCTTGTGGCTCATACCACCAAAACTAAGCACAAGACTCGGTATAAGTAGAAGAAAGATTTTTCTCCAGCTGGTGAGTTTACCTCCAAGCCTCAGCAGAAAACAAAACCTTTTCCTCCATCTTCCAAGTCTAGTGAGTCTTTCTCCAAGACAAAGAAGAAGAAGTCAAATGATACCTGTAGCTTTTGTGGCGGACTTGGGCATGTAGAATCTAAGTGTTGGTTGAAACTTGAAGCTTTGAATGAAGCCATGAAGCAACATAAGATTTCAGTACCAAAACCTTCTTCTACCAGTAAAGGACATGATTTATCAGCTCAGGCTTTATATGCATCTTCAGATAGCTGGATACTTGATTTTGGTGCTTCACAACACATGACTCATTCTCATGAGTTGTTGACTTCTACATCTGAATGTAGCATTTCATAGATTGCAGTTGGAGACTCTACACAACTGGATGTTCTTGGATCCGACAAAGTGCAGTTAGATAAAGGGTGCATTAATGATGTTCTTCTTGTTCCTGACATCTCTGCAAATATTCTCTCTATATATCAGATTTGTCATTCTGTTAATGGGAAAACAATAGAGTTTTCTCCTAATGATGTAATCATTCGAGAACTACAAAATCCAGACATTGTTGTTGCATTTGGAAAATTAGATCATAGTTCTCGATCGTATAAGTTTGCTTCTTTTGAGTCTTCCTTAGGTTCCTCTTTCATTGCACATGCCGATGCTTTAAGTAAGCTTTGGCATGAAAGATTTGGACATCTCAACTACAGATATTTGCAGTAGTTGAGCACCCAAAAATTGGTGCTTGGTCTTCCTAAAGTTTTTATATTGATGGAGTTTGTCTAGGTTGTGTCCTTGGAAAACAACATCAAGATCCTTTTCCTAAAGGAAAAGCATGGCGTGCTACAACACCTCTTGAGTTGGTACATAGTGATCTCATGTCATTTCCAACTCGCTCATTTTCAAGGGCTAAGTATGCACTCACCTTCATTGATGACTTCTCACGTCGCTCTTGGGTGTACTTTCTTAAGTACAAGAGTGAGGTCCTTGCTACTTTTAAGAACTTTAAGGCTTTTGTTGAGAAACAGTCATCTCTTTCTATCAAGAAACTATGCACAGATAATGGGGGTGAGTATGTCAATCAGGGATTCACAGATTTTTGTAGAGATCATGGCATTCAACATCAACTCACTGTTCCCTACAACCCTCAACAAAATGGTGTTGTTGAAAGAAAGAACATAACACTAAAAGAAATGGAAAACTCTATGATTCAGTCCAAGAACATGGCACCTTCCTTTTGGGCTGAAGCGGTAAACTGTGCAAACTACATTCAAAATAGGATGCCTCATCAGGCAATACTGCATAAGACTCCAGAGGAAGCTTGAAGCCATGTTAAGCTTGATATCTCTGCTTTTAGAGTATTTAGCAGTCCAACATGGGCCTTAATACCAATTGAAAAATGCAAGGCCATGGAGAAGAAAAACCAACCATTGATATTCGTTGGTTATTGTGAGGACATAAAAGAGTATAGGTTATTTGAACCTATTACTAAAGAAGTCTTCTTTCGACGAGCTATTCGTTTTGATGAAGGATTCAATCCCACATCAAATCCTTCTCCATCTTCAGATTGTCATGTAGACAATTGTGTTGAACATATTGACAAATTTGCTTTAGAAGATGATAATGAACCTTTTGAAGTTCAACATCAACTAGTAGAAAATCTACCACCTGCAGCAATGGAGCATGAGCATCCTGAACATGAACAAATTGATCCTGAACATGAAAAAATTGATCAAGAACATGAACAAATTGATCAAGAACTACATCTCAGGAGGAGCTTTCGTGAGAGAAAGAGGCCTGACAGGTATGGCTATGAGCCAACTGATTTAAGCTATTCAGCCTCAACCTCTTCCCCTATTCAATCACAAACAATAGGTGTCTCCTTCTTGAGTCATACTATCTCAAATGATCCACAACAATTTCTTGACGTTGTTGGCATACCTGAGTGGGATGCTGCCATGAAAGAGGAGTATTCTTCATTGATGAAGAATCACACATGGGATCTCGTCTCTCTTCCAAAAGGATGAAAGCTAGTTCGTTGTAAATGGATCTATAGAACCAAATATGCAGCAGATGACTCTGTTGACAAGCATAAGGAACGTCTTGTGTCCAAGGGATTTTCACAAGTTGAAGGGATTGATTACTCTAAGACCTTGCCCCTGGTGCCAAGATGAATTCAATACGCCTTGTTCTTTCACTTGCTGCTTCCCAAGGATGGTCAGTCTACCAGATGGATGTAAAGAGCGCTTTTCTACATGGTGACTTAGATGAGGAAATCTACATGAAGCAGCCCCCTGGTTTTGTACACGATTCTTCTCTTGTTTGTAGGCTCCGACGTTCTCTTTATGGTCTCAAACAAGCTCCTCGAGCTTGGTATGAGAAGATGGATAATTTTCTGATTTCTCCCGGGTTTGATCGTTGTCATTATCATCCTACAGTTTACACTCAGTAGCAAGGTACTGATCTCTTGACTTTGGTTCAGTATGTGGATGATTTAATTCTCACGAGGAGTTCTTCATCTATGATTCATAGTATTCAACAAGCATTGATGGGACAGTTCGATATGATAGATCTGGGGCTTCTGCATTATTTTCTTGGTCTCCAAGTTCTTCAGTCTTCTGAAGGAATCTCCATTTTTCAGCAGAAGTATGCACTTGATTTACTTCAGTGCTTTGGCATGGTTGATTGTAAACCTACTCCTACTCCATTTTGTTGGTTGTGGAGCCTAATTATGTTCTTGATTCAGAGGTCCTTTCTTTTAGCCATGTTTATACCCCATGAAGACTTTACACCCTAGAAGTATGTACACTCTTCCACGCGGGGGAGTGTAGAGGGGGGGATACCCCCTCTGTGGGGTCCGGGGGCGAAGCCCCCGAAGGAAAAATTGCCTTGTAAATGTATATTGTAATTTCATTGTAAATCTGGACTGTTCATTATAAGGTCGCAGATCTAATGATAGAAATTATGCTAAGGTTTTTTGCCCTAGAAGGCAACCCTCTGTTATGAGGGAAATGTATTGCAGCTATGCATTATGGAAAGTATTGTATTCTGAGAGAGGAGACTGTATGAGCAAGAAGAGGAAGTTACAATGGGTTTTGCTGTAGGTTGTATCCCTTCATTTGCTGGATAATAATAAAGGAAGGACCTGGCAATTTCTCTGGTGGACGTAGCCCACACTAGGTGAACCACGTAAATTTGTGTCTCTATTATATTGTGTATCTTCCGTGTTTTGTTTCCGCATTTGTTTTATTTTATTGCTCTGCGGTCCTGTTTTACTAACAATTGGTATCAGAGCGAAAGGTAACTCACAGGAAAAGAGGGTTCCTGGTTCGAGTGGGAGCAATGTCGGAAGATGGAAAGTTTAGGGTCGAGAAATTTAACGGCCAAAACTACCAGTTATGGAAGTTGCAGATGGAAGATTATTTATATCAGAAGGATCTATTCCTACCATTGGGCAGAGTAGCAAAAAAGTCGATGGCCATGAAGGACGAAGAATGGGAGATTCTTGACAGAAAGGCTCTAGGAATGATATGGTTGAGCTTGGCAACGTCGATGGATTTCAATATTTCGAAAGAAAAGACAATGAAGGATCTGATGGATGCATTGGCTAAACTGTATGAAAAACCCTCGACGTCTAATAAGATATTTCTAATGAAGAGATTATTTAATATGAAGATGTCAGAAGGTGGGTTTGTTGCTGATCATTTAAATGAATTTAATATGGTTACTAATCAACTAAGTTCTATAAAAGTGAACTTTGATGATGAGGTTAGGGATCTTCTAATATTGTGCTCATTGCCAGAAAGTTGGAATGGCTTGGTCATGGCTGTAAGTAACTTTGTCTCTGGTTCAAATACTTTAAAATTTGATGATGTTGTTGGTGTTATCCTTAGTGAGGAAATGCGACGAAAAAGCACAGGTGAGACATCAGGTAATGCGTTGAACATGGAGAACAGGGGAAGACAAAAGGATAGAGGAAAGGGCTCAGGGAACCACGAGAATTCTAGGAAGGGCAGATCCAAATCCAGAGTTGGAAAGATAGAGTGCTGGAATTGTGGGAAGAAAGGACATCTAAAGAAAGATTGCAGAGCTCCAAAGAAACAAAGAGATGGACAACAAGAGAGAAATCAGGAAGCAAATGTAACAGGTGATGTGTTACAAGATGCTTTGATTCTTTCTATAGATAATGTTTCCGAGTCTTGGGTAGTAGATTCAGGGGCTTCATTTCATGCCACACCCCATAGGAAACATTTTCTAGATTATGTTCAAGGTGATTTTGGACAGGTTCATTTGGGTGATGATGCACCATGCAAAATTGTTGGAATGGGAAAGGTAAAAATAAAGCAACGCAATGGAAACCAATAGTTGTTGAAAGAGGTAAGAGATGTTCTAGATTTAAGGAAAAATCTAATTTCAACAGGGCAGTTGGCAAGTGAAGGTTGTGTATCCATATTTACAGATAAGACGTGGAAGGTCATCAAAGGATCATTGGTGATAGCAAAAGGAGAGAAGGTAGGTACATTGTATTTATGTACTGGTAATACTGACTCTTCTATCTCTTTAGCTTCTACATGAGTGGATACAACACTGTGGCATCATAGGCTGGGAAACATGAGTGAGAAGGGTATGCAAATACTTCACAAAAGAAATTTGTTGCCAGATCTTAAACAAATTGATTTGGTCTTCTGTGAGCATTGTGTTTATGGAAAACAAAAGAGAGTCAGATTTCTCAAAGCCAGAAAAGAAAAAAAGAATGAAAGGTGAGAGCTTGTGCATACAGATGTATTGGGACCAGCTCAGGTATCATCTCTTGGTGACTTTCGTTATTATGTTACTTTTATTGATGATGCAACTAGAAAAACTTGGGTTTATTGCATTCGACAAAAATATGATGTTTTTGATACTTTTAAGAAATGGAAAGATTTAGTTGAGAATTAGATAGGAAAAAGTTTGAAGTGTCTCAGATCAGATAATGGAGGTGAATATTGCAGCAAGGAGTTTGATGATTATTGTTCATACCATGGGATTTGTAGAGAGAAGACAGTTCCAAGAGCACCACAAGAAAATGGTGTGTCAGAAAGGATGAACAAGACAATCATGGAGCGTGCAAGGAGTATGAGATTGCATTCTGGTTTTCCCTTACAGTTCTGGGCAGATGCTATAGATACTGCTATTTACTTAATAAACAGAGGACCTTCAAGCTCTTTGGATGGTAGAACTCCAGAGGAGGAATAGACAGGAAAAAAGGTAAACTATTCTTTTTTTAAAACTTTTGGTTGTGAAGCATTTGTCCATATTGATAAAGAAAATAGAATAAAGCTTGAGTCTAAGTCCAAGAAGTGTACCTTTATTGGATACGGTGTTAATGATTTTGGTTATCGATTATGGGATTATGAAAATAAAAAAATCATTAGGAGTAGATATGTCATATTCAATGAGAATGTCATGTACAAAGATCAGTTGCAGGGAAAGAAACAGGAAGAAGAAAAACAAGAATACACAGTGCTTGATGAGATCACTGAAAAAGAAATTCCAAAGGAACTTGAAAATCAAAATGTACAACAACAGGAGCAACAAGTACCTCAAACACCTACAAGTGTTGTTAGAAGATCTACTAGGTTAAGTATACCCCCTGAAAGATACTCTCCTTCATTGTGTTATTTATTGTTGACTGATTCTGGTGAACCCGAATGTTATGAAGAGGCAATGCAGGTAGACACCAAAAAGAAGTGGGAGCAAGGCATGAAAGAGGAAATGGATTCCTTGGCAAATAACCATACTTGGGACTTGGTTCAGTTGCCTGCGAGAAAAAGATCATTGCAGAATAAATGGGTTTACAAGTTGAAGGAAGAAGATGGAGGAGAAAAGCGGTACAAGGCTAGACTTGTTGTAAAGGGGTTTGCACAAAAGAAAGGTATAGATTTTGATTAAATATTTTTTCCTGTTGTTAAAATGACTTCAATTAGGACTATTTTAAGTCTTGTGGCAGTAGAATATTTGCATCTTGAACAGTTAGATGTAAAACCAACTTTTCTCCATGGGGATTTGGAGGAAGAGATTTATATGCAGCAGCCACAGGGGTATGAGGTCAAAGGGAAGGATAATTTGGTATGTAGGTTGAATAAGAGCTTGTATGGCCTAAAGCAAGCTCCAAGGCAGTGGTATTTGAAGTTTGACAGGTTTATGACAAAACAGGGTTATAGTAGATGTCATTCCGATCACTGTGTTTATTTTAAAAGGCTAGAAAATGGAAGCTATATTATCTTGCTATTGTATGTAGATGACATGCTTGTTGTAGGGTCTAATATGCAGGATATAAATATGCTCAAGAAG
>ML778095.1:644125-669139 GCA_009831015.1 Picea engelmannii | reverse complement strand
AGGGTGAGTACATAGAGAAGGTGTTGGAGAGGTTTAGAATGCAGAATGAAAAACCAGTTAGTACACCTTTGGCCAACCATTTCAAATTAACTAAGGAAATGTGTCCCAAGACACAGGAGGAGATAAAATACATGTCCAGGGTCTCTTATTCATCAACAATTGGTAGCTTGATGTATGCAATGGTTTGCATAAGACCAGATACTACACATGCTGTGGGAGTTGTGAGCAAGTATATGAACAATCCAGGTAAAGAACATTGGGAGGCAGTAAAGTGGATTCTCAGGTATTTGAGAGGTACTGCTACTCATGCATTATGTTTTGGAGGTTCAAACACGTTTCTATAGGGATATGTTGATTCAGATATGGCAGGTGATAAAGACAGCAGGAGGAGCACCACATGGTATGTTTTTACTATAGGTGGAACAACAGTAAGTTGGATTTCAAAATTGCAAAAGATTGTTGCACTTTCAATAACAGAGGCAGAGTATGTTGCTGCTACATAGGCTAGTAAAGAGATGATTTGGTTACAAAGGTTTATGGAGGAATTGGGAAAGAAGCAGGAGAATAGCAGGTTGTACTGTGACAGTGAGAGTGCAATTCATCTTGCAAAGAACTCAACCTTCCATTCAAAGACTAAGCATATACAGTTGAGGTACCAATTCATACGATCCGCCTTGGAAGATGGACATTTGAAGTTGGAAAAGATACACACTAGCCAGAATCCTGTAGACATGTTAACAAAGGGAGTAACGAGAGAGAAACTGAGTTCCTGCTCAGTTTCAGTTGGTCTTCAAGAATGAAGATGAAGATGAGAAATTTTCCAGGTCTAAGAAGGTTTAGAGTCCAGCATATACAACAACGGTGGAGTTGTTGAGATCTGTCTCCAAGTGGGAGATTGTTGGTTGTGGGGCCTAATTATGTTCCTGATTCATAGGTCCTTGCTTTTAGCCATGTTTATACCCCATGAAGACTTTACACCCTAGAAGTATGTGCACTCTTCCACGCGGGGGAGTGCAGAGGGGGTCCGGGGGCGAATCCCCCGAAGGAAAAATTGCCTTGTAAATATATATTTTAATTTCATTGTAAATCTGGACCGTTCATTATAAGGTTGTAGATCTAACGATAGAAATTATGTTAGGGTTTTTTGCCCTAGAAGGCAACCCTCTATTATGAGGGAAATGTATTGCGGCTATGCATTATGGCGCGTATTGTATTATGAGAGAAGAGACTGTGAGAGAAAGAAGAGGAAGTTACAACGGGTTTTGTTGTAGGTTGTATCCCTTCATTTGTTGGATAATAATAAAGGAAGGACCTAGCAATTTCTCTGGTGGACGTAGCCCACATTGGGTGAACCACGTAAATCTGTGTCTCTATTATATTGTGTATCTTCTGTGTTTTGTTTCTGCATTTGTTTTATTTTAGTGCTTCGTGGTCCTGTTTTTCTAACACATTTCAGTTATGAGTCACACTTTCTGCCAGTTGCTCATCACCACGTGTTAATCCTTCATTGTATTGAAAACTGATTGAGAGTTTGTTGTATCTGACTCATACACGTCCTGACATATGTTTTGCTGTAGGATTTGTCTCTTGGTTCTCTCAATATCCTCATGAGAGTCATTGGAAGGCAACAAAGCGCATTCTGAGGTACATTCAGGGTACTACCAATTTTGGTATTCAATACTCTTCTGGCACTTCTCAGCTTGTGGGATTCATTGACTCTGATTGGGCTGGTTTGGTTGATGATCAAAAGTCCACATATGGCTTTGTCTATTGTCTTGGCTCTTCACCTATTACATGGTCTTGTAAAAAGAAATCTGCAATTGCTTTATCCTCTGCGAAAGCTGAGTATCGTGCTACAGTTCTTGCAAGTCAGGAGGTTCTTTGGCTTCGACAGCTCCTTACAGAGTTTGGCATTCAACAGGATCGTCCCACCACTCTTTGGTGTGATAATCAGAGTACCATACACATTTATCTCAACCCAGTGGAACATCAATGGACCAAACACATTGAGATCCACATGTACTTCATTCGCCAACTCATCCAGGATGGTGTTCTCAACCTGGAGTATTTTCCTACTGAAGCATAAGTTGCTGACTTCTTCACTAAACCTTTGGCATCACCTCACTTTCTACAGCTACGATTGATTCTTGGGGTCAAAGAAGTTGTCTCTGGGGGGTTATCTTAAGACCTCCTACCTTCATTTTTATGTTGTTTTCTCTCTTTAGGGGAGGAGTTTTTTCCTACGGGTTTTCTCCTTTTCTCCACTTATGAGAGTTTGTATTGGGTACCTTAGTAGGCCTAGTAGCCTTGAACCATATATTTTGTTCTTTTTTTACTTCCCTAAGTTGCACTTATGGGGGGGTGTTGATGTATAAGTTTACTTAGGATAGGTAGGCCATGTCATCCTTTTTTGGCTGTTTATGGATAATCACCATGTGCTTCTTTGACTTATCACTGGAGTGGGTAAATTACCCATCCATCTACTTGTCTCATTACTTCATGAGAGAGTTATCCATCTACCTTCATCAATGCTATCTCCTCTTAGCCTATTATAAATAGAGGAGCTCTTCAATGTAATCATCAAGTAGATCAATAAGATCAGTGTTTCTTTTTGTAGAAGGTTGTTGGTTTTGCAGTTGTTTCCTTGTGCCTGTGATATTGTGTTTTCTCAATATCTACATTTAAAATACCTGATTCAAGAAGCATGAATATGGCATACCAAGCCGAAAGACACGTCCAAAACACCGAGATACTATAGTTGAATACCTCCACCAATTTACATACAAACTAATAAATAAGGTCAGGTCGAACCAAGGAGAAGGAAAATTTATGCCGAGGAAATGCAAATCGCTAAACAAGTAAATAAATACCTCTGCAATGAAGGACTCGAGTTTAGATTTTCCATTATCGTCATTGAGAGATTTTGTAATTTCAGTCTCGATTCGTCGATGAGCTTGAAAATATGTTTGTCCGTAGCTCTGTGACATGCCCTCGCATAGTCCCTTTCTTCGCATGCCCTCAAATTGTTTTTCTCATGCGTGCATAAGTACGAGAATTCAATAGTTATTTTTGCATATTTGTATGCAATTTAATATCAGCGGCTACTGATAATAGCTAACATGTGTTCTTCTTAATGTTACTAGCGACCATGTGTTAATTACTCTTTGCCGTGGAGCGGTTTGGTAGCATGAGGATCTCTCTCCATAGCGTAACAAATCTATAATATATTTTATTTGTTATGGCCTATTTTCCTCCTAATATTAGCCTTACCATTTGCTCATCTTAATAATATTAGCCATACCACGTATTCCTTTTAATCATATTATTGTAGCCGCGTGTCTGTCTTAGTAATATTATTAGCTACTATGTGTTTCTCTTCATAACTATGAAGTGTAAGTTAGTATTTGTTGTGGAGCGATTCACTGGCTATTCCTCAAAAATTTAGATGGGTTTCGAGAGTGGAGGGAGGTATTTTGATGTCAAATTATGCTTCAAGTTATAACTTCCCATTGTGAGTACGAGTGTTGAAAACAATTTTAGAGTAGATCCAATAGAATAGAAGGCATCATAAGCATGTACCTCTGCCTTAGTGTTCTGTTTCTATTGATATGACGCAAATTCAAATCAGGGACAAGGTGAAGCTCACTGTATAGATGGGCCCTGCAGAAGCTTGAGAGAATTCAATATGTGTAGAGGACAAAGCATACCCGACGAGCATGTGGACCATGTGCTTTGATGGAGCATGCAATCAGAATGGAAATAGAGCGAAAGCGGGTAATTGAGCAATAAGAAGTTTGAAACTTGACTTGCACAACCCTCTAATCTTTTGCTCTCATCTCAAGCTATTATGAGTATGATATAGCAACCATGTCAAACTAGATGCATTTGGGCAGTTTTTTTATTCACAATTAATTATGTTTATTATTTCCTATAGAAATACATTCTTTGGGTGATCTAGGTGGATATCGGTGGCCACCCACCTATTCCAACTGGCTCACATATAATTTTAATCTTGGTAGTTTTTTTCTAGCTTTTCGGGTCCTAAACTTTCAGGACCATTTTGAGGATCTAAACAATGTTTTTTGGGCTTGCCACAATCACTTGATACTCGGAGGCAAAGTGTGATGGAAACCTGTGTATTCCTTAGATAGAACTTTCCAATGGGCTATCATGTGCCTAAAACAAAGATCGTATGCAAAAGTTACGACCCCGGGAAGTTGATGTACCAACTTACCCCAACAGGCCCACATGACTTTTGGCATTTCATCCGCTAGGGTTAGGTTTTTGAACGTCTAGGGTTTTATGATTACTTCTTGATGCTAAAAAGGCCCGGAGGCCTCATTGTAATGTGCTTAGAAGAATGCACGTAGCCGCCACATCTCTTCTCAAAGATTAACTACCACCATTTGACCAAGATTGCTTCATTCTACATTTTACAGTTTCAACAGATTTCTTTATTGAATAGAAGTTAAGTTTCATTGTATCTCTGTGTTAATGTTATAGATCTGTGTTTGATTTCGTTCCGCTCATAAATATGGATCAGTGGTATTAGAGCGGTCTACTCTTCATTTGTTTCTCTGTGCATGTCCCAACGAGGTCAGGGTATAAGCAGTTGGGACTCAAACCAGTTGAGCCTTTGCAAGATCAGCCTCGTCGAACTTGACGACCGCCCATGGTGGAAGAAAATAGAGATGATGGAGTAGGAGATCCCTTTAAATTTTTGCTCGAGGAAGCCCTCATGCGACAGAGGAACGCGACGATGGATAATTTTGCACAAATCCTTCGATGATTGCCAACAAGCGACAGATCTTCCTCAAGTGGAGGCGCCTCCCCCTTCAAGGTACATATCAATTTTGATATTCCTATATTTGAAGGTCAGATAGATGAAAATGTTGTAGACAAATGGTTAAACCTTCTAGAATGATATTTTTCTGCCTATAACTTTTCCGATAGAGAGAATATTATATTTTTTCTCCTTAAGGTCGTCCCCCATGTCAAATATTGGTGGGAGACTTTCTATGAGCAAACGACAACAAAGGAGTCTCCATTATTTGTAGTCACACCCACTTGGGGTTATTTTAGGGACGCTATTAAGGAACAATACTACCTTGTTGGAAGTTATGACGACTTATATACAAGATGGACCACATTGCGGTAGGAAAGGGACCAAACCGTTCCATAGTTCACCAATGTCTTCCATACCTTGCGCACCAAGCTAGGTATCAAAGACTCTGAGAGACATATGGTGCTCAAGTAATGTGATGGTCTGCATAGATACATCCATATAAAAATGGAGTTTATGGACATCTCGTCCTTGGGTGCGGCCTATCAATATGTTGTCAAAATCTAGAAGAAAATTAAACAAAAGACACAAGAGTTTGGGTCTATGAACCCCTTACAACAGAAGCAAGGAAAAGGCAGCCCCAACCCGCAGAAAAAAGGACAAACCTCAAAACAACCAATTTAAGATGCAAACAAAGAAGGACAATGGGAAGACAAATAAAGACACTGGGAAGTGGTGCGAGTTCCATAAGAGACCCTAGCATAATAGCGTTGAATGCCGCTCAAAGAAGTCATTAGTGTCCGAGTTGAAATCCTCTAAATCAGATGTGGGTTTTGACTATGAGTCAAAGTTGAACAAAGGGAGATAGATCATTGACGCAGAACCCAGTGCCATCATTGCTACCACCAAGATACATCCCGGAAGGGTGAAGGATACTCTGTTGTACTTCATCGTTGATAGCAGTAGTGAGAAGAACCTCATCTCAGTGGAGTTCATCAAGCGGTTGGCTCTGCCGACGACACTGCACCCACAACCGTACACCATCGGATGGCTCCACCAAGGGAACGATCTCCGCGTCAGCCAACAGTGTCGCCTACCCTACGACATCAAGCCATTCAAAGATGAGGTATTTTGTGATGTTGACCCCTTGAAGTTTGTGATGCTATTTTGGGCCAACCATATTTATGGAAACATCATGCTTTATATGAGTCTAGGCCTCGTAGTGTTATTATTACTTTGGACAAGAAATTGTACATGATACCCAAGGTAGTCCCACCTACTTCCATTTCCTTGATCTATGCCAAGCAATGCAGGAAGGTCATCTCTCAGACTGATAATTTTGTCTTCTTTGTGATTCGTGCTCAAAGTGAGCGAAAGGTTGCAACCACATCCATGGCCTCTAGGGCAGGTATCTCCACGTAGTAGAAGCAAGTTGATAAGGTCGTGGAAGAATACAAAGACATCTTTTCCTCACCCACTGAGGTACCTCTGTACTGTCAGCTCAAGCATTCAATCGATCTGACCCCCAACGCACTACTACCCAATGGGCCAGTCTATCGTCATTCTCTGTTAGAAAATGAGGAAATCAAGCACCTGATCCAAGAGATACTCAAAAAGGGGCACATATGACCAAGCTCATCACCTCGTGGAAGCCCAATTGTGCTTGTGCAGAAGAAAGATGAGACCTAGAGACTCTGCATTGATTACCGAGCCCTAAATAAAATCACAGTCAAGAACCGGTACCCAATTCCCCGAATTGATGATCTCCTTGACCAACTGAAGGGGGCCAAATACTTCAATAAGATTGATCTAAAGTCTGACTACCACCAGGTCCCAATAGAGTAGACATATGCATGGAAGACTACCTTCAAGTTCAAAGAAGGTCTTTTGGAATGGTTGTTCATGCCCTTTGGCTTGACGAATACCCCGAAAAATTTCATGAGGATGATGGACGATATATTGCAGCCTTTCACCAATTCTTTTATGGTGGTGTATTTGGATGACATACTCATATTTAACAAGAGTTGGGAGAAACACTTGCAACATATTAAACAATATCTGCATACTCTGCGACAACACAAGCTATATGTAAATTTGGAAAAATTCTCCTTTGGCATGAATAGGGTCCAGTACCTAGGCTATATTGTTGACGAGCATGGGGTGAATGTCGATCCAACCAAGATCCAGGTCATTTATGAATGTCCATCCTCGACCACACTCATTGAGCTTCATAACTTCTTGGGCCTTGCCAAATTCTATTGTAGGTTCGTGTTGTGGTTCTCCCATATTGCATGGACCCTTATCCAAGTGACTAGGGTTGGTGGCAAGGAAAAGTTTGTGTGGGGCCAGTTGCAATAGAAAGTGTTCGATGATTTGAAGTAGTGCTTATGCTCAGCCCTGGTGCTCTCATTACCCAACCTGCAACAACCTTTTGAGATTGAGACAGATGCTTCAGACTAAGCTGTGGGTGAAGTTATTACTCAACACAGACATCCCATGTCCTATCATAGTGAGACACTATCAGATACAGTCTGTAAGTACCCCAATTATGACAAAGAAATTTACTCCATTGTACAAGCCTGTCGCCAATGGAGGCATTACATTCTTGGGGAGGAGATAGTCATCCACACTGATAATAAGCCTCTATAGTTCATGCAGACATAAGGAAAATTGCAGAATGAACGCCATCATAAGTGGTCCACATACTTGCAATAGTTCCATCTCAACATAAAGTATAAGACAAGTTGTACCAACCACATCGTTGACCTCAAGTTGCAGCACTAACCATGGTGCTACACTCCTGCATCCATGAGACCTCCAGATGGCCCCAACTCTATGAGAGAGATCCCAACTTTACCACTACCTGACATATATTGGGAACAAACACAACTGTCACTGATTTCCATCTTCAGGACGGGTTGTTGTGCCATTTGGTCCATATTTTTGTCTCATCAAGGGAGCAAGTGAAGCTAATTTGGGAATCTCACTACAGTCGGCTGGTAGGACACTTCAACATAGAAAAGATAGTGGTAGTGTTGCAAGAATATTTCTATTGGACGGAAATTCGACAGGATATCGACAAGTATATCAGGTCCTGCACAACCTGTGCCTTTTCCAAACCGAACATTAAGAAACAAGGTATGTACACCCCTCTCAATACTCCCAATAGGCCATGGGAATCCATATTGATGGACTAAATGTCAAGCCTTCCTTCAACCAAGCAGGGAAATGCTTATGTTTTTGTGGTTATTGATTGATTTTCCAAGATGACGATTCTGGCAGCTTGCAAAAAGAGAATCACAACGGAGGCCATTGCCAAGCTCTTCTTCGAACGAGTGTGGGTACATTTTGGGATACCATAAATCATCATCTCATATTGGGACAACCAATTCCTCAACACATTCGGGTTGAACCTCTGGTCACTACTGGACACCAAGCTCACCAAATCCACTACCTTCCACCCCCAAACAGATGGCCAAACTGAGGTCGTCAATAGGATGCTCGTGCATATCTTGCGCATGAACAATTCCAAGGATTCACGCATATGGGATGAGAGTCTTCCCTATGTTCATCATGGTTACAATAGATCCATACATATCTCAACCGACCACAACCCCTTTCAGGTGGGGTTGGGATTTCAACCATTGGGTCCCATAGATGTTGCACTACCCCTTGCGTCCACATAGGAAGAGTCGTCCCATGCTTAAAATGAAGCTGGAAAAGCCACTCAGTTCATTGAAAAAATCCATCACATCTGCCAATAGGTTCAAGATATTTCATAGAAGTCCAATGCCAAGTACAAGTAGCGTCGCAATCAACATCGGGTGCCACACAAGTTTCAGGTGGGAGATAAAGTTTGGTTGCACTTGTAGAAATAATGCCTTACAAGACCCCATCGAAAGCTTCGTCCACTCCGCTATGGACATTACACCATCACTAAGGATGTGGGTGATAATGATTTTGAGATCAACATTCCCCCCTTCCTTGGCTTGCACCCAGTGTTTAATGTGGACCATCTTTGACCATACTTTCCACCATTATTGGACACCTCAGAGATAGCAGAATAATTGACATCGACAGAGCTCAACCCTGACTGCATGGAACAAGAATCCATTGATCAAATCGTGGACACAGAGGTCAAGGGTACTCGCCAACAAAAGCTTCAGCTTTATCGTGTTGTCAAAGTGGGGCAACTCCTACACCAAGGCAAGTGGCTCACCCGAGGTCGTTTTGAGGCCCTAAACAATGTTTTTCGGGCTCGCCATAGTCACACTATAGACGAAGTCAAAGTGTGATGACCACACATGTAGTTCTCAGATAGACCTTTCCAATGGGCTATCTTGTGCCTACAACGAAGATCGTATGCAAAAATTACGACCCTATGAAGTTGATGTACCAACTTACCCCATTGGGGCCCACATGAATTTTGGTGCTTGATCTCCTAGGGTTAGGTTTTTGGATGTCTAGGGTTTTATGATTACTTCTTGATGATAAAAATGCCTGGAGGCCTCATTGTAATGTTCTCAGGAGAATGTGCGTAGCCTCCACATCTCTTCTTATATATTAACTACCACCATTCGAGCAAGATTGTTTCATTTTGCATTCTACAGTTTCAACAGATTTCTTTAGTGAATAGAAGTTAAGTTTCACTGTATCTTTGCTATTATTCACTGTATATGTGTTAATGTTATAGATCCATGTTTCATTTCATTCCTGCTCATAAATCCGGATCATTGGGATGGTAGTAATCATCACTAGAAATTTTTGTTAAATATATTAGTCGATAACTCCAAAGAAATTGTTATGGAAACTCTCAGTAAATATTAACTAGTGATTTCAAGGTACTCAATGAGATTAATTTATGGGATTCAATGATATTAATTTTAACTTTAATAGTTAACTAGATTAGTAAGACACTTCTACTATTGTAAAGTTCATAAAACTCTTAAGATTTCCTAATTCTGAATATGCAACTAACAATTGATTTACCATCAATGTAAAATTTCCAGGAAAGATGGAAGAGCTTCTCAATGAAGTTATCTATTAGGAAAACAATTATGCAAATAATTTAATAAATACAATATTTGTAAGCTATTTGAGCTTCATGTTATTATTGGATTGTTGTGTTGTTTCCATAGCAAAAGCTTGGCAAATGTCAGATTGTGGATTTCAATTATAAGGATTTTTATGACTACATTCCTCTTGAGTTCCTACTTTAAAAATGCCTCTATAAGGTTTATAGGAGTTTATGATATAAAAATTCATTAGTTAATCTAATCCTTGTATCCTTTTTAAAATCCTTGTATATTTTTTAAAAGAAAAACTTAATTTAATAATAATTATGTACCATATAACAATGAGATTTAATAGAGTTAATGGTCAGATGGAGATAATATAATAGGTTTATGTTAAGACCGGAATAGAGAAGGAAGGAGGGTGATGGCGATGGCGGCTAGGTTTGATTCCAGTTCAACAGTGTGGTGGACTGTGGATTGTTGGGGAGCTCTTGTTTGGGGCCAGATTCTTCTGGGTTCGGGGAGGCGGTGTATTGACGAGATGGTTTTTTTGGGGTCGTCCCCACATCTTTCTTTGTCTGTTGTTTTGCTATTTTCCCTTATTTGAATGGAGGCGGCTTTGGATGCAGAGTCTCTGTTGGTTATGGGTGGGATGAGGGGAGATCTCATGGAAGGGGACCCAAAATTCTCTGACAGTGTGTCATTGGGGATTATGGAGGTGAACCCAGTGGGTTCGTGTTTTGGACTGACATCTTCCCTGGACCCAAAGATTCCCCAATCAATCGATTTGTCTTATTCATAAGGTTTGGATTTTCCCTCTGCTTTGGTGTGTGAGTCTCCAGTGGTATCTCTAACAGGTTTTGATCCTGGGTTGGCTCATCTTTCGACAATGTCAGAGGGTGGTTTTGAGTGCCTTGGTCCCGACCCTGGGGCTCTTTTTGATGGGGACAGTTGGGCTACTCAACAAAAGGGCTTGCTGGTGGCAGATACAAGTGCCCCTTTCTCTCTGTCAGAGGTTTTTAATGACTTTGGCTCTTTTCCAGAGGTTGTTGTGACCATGGGAGATCTCTTTAGTGGCTTTGTTGTTCTGGACAAGGTTCCTAGGCGATCTATTTCTCCTCCACAAAATTTTGGCTCTAAAGGTTTCGCTCGCACTGTGGATCGGGAGGGTCTGAATTCTGCGGGGGTTTCTAAGTGTTCTGTGCACATAGGTGCTCAGTGTGCATGGGACAAGACTGATTCAGATAGTTTGATTTTTGGAGAGGATATTGACATGGACCATGTGGTAGAGTTTTCTGAGATGGCCGTGGGGGGCAGGTCATGTGAGAAGCGGTTGGGTGTTGTTTTCTTGCGGTCCTGGGTGGATAATACTTGGGGTTCTAATATTACTCGTCCCCCAAGTATTCACTTGTTAGCTAAGGGCTGGTTTTCCTTCATCTTATCTGCCTCTACTGATGTTTTATGGGCTTTGTCTAAAACTTGGTGTATGGATGGAACGCCTATTGTTCTTAAGTGTTGGAATTCCAATTTCGATGCTAAGTAGGAGAGGGTGGATGTGGTCCCTATTTGGGTTCGGTTACTGGGCCTTCCTATTCATAATTGGAACCCTATTCATTTCTCGGCCATTGGTAACAAATTGAGTGAGTTCATTGAAGCAAATTTGTCTTTTGAGGACACAGGTTTGATGTCCGCGGCCAGGATTTTGGTGAAGTTGGATCTTCGTCCAGGTTTACTCAAAGATTTGACTATTGAGATGGCTTCTGGTTCCTTTATTCAGCCTTTGGATGATGAAGGCATCTCTTTCAGGTGTCATAGATGCCATATCTATGGTCATGGTGTTGCAGATTGCAAATTTCCCTTCAAGGGGAAGATGCAGGACTCTTTGGGTGCTGATACTGTTGCTACGTCGTGACGTGTGGACTTAGGGTCTAGGGCAACTGGGGATGCTCCTACAGAGGTAACAAAGGTTAATGTCTCTGGTTGAGACAGGGGGTGACATCCATGTGCTTTTGCTGATATTGTTTTGAGCGACATGGACTCAGATTGATAAAAGGTACAAAAGTACACTAAATTGGCTTGTCCAAGGTCTCTCCTGGTGTCAGGTAATCTGCAAACTTATTTTTCTCCGGTTGTTTCTTCATTAACTTCTGATTTGTTGCTTCTGTTGGGCATTTTGGGGATGGATTATTTTTCTACTTTGGGTTCTTCTCCTCTTTTCAACTAGCCTTGCCCTGAGGCGACTATTTGTACTTTTTCTCTGGTTGGGGTTCTCTTTCCACCTCCAATTAGTACCCCTTTATCCCCTTTTGTTGGTAATCTGGTGTCGGGGGTTAATTGTGTTTCAAGGGCTTCCTTCCCTTCGGTGTCAATTGGGGATGTGGGTAACTTGGTTCCTTATTCTGCCGGTCTTTCCGTTCCTCCAGAGTTTGTTCCTTCCCTTCCTATATCTTCTTTGACTATGAATGGGACTCCTTCCCATTCATGCAACTAGTCGTCCTCCGGCACCTAGTCTTCAGACGGGGCTAGGATTCGCTATTCTCTCCGTAACAGGGCTGTTTTAACAGAGGAATTTGATGACTGCGGTGTGCCAGATCCGCTCAGGAAAGGTTTGGGTTCTCTTCCTCGGGCTCCTTCTTCGTCTCGAGGTCGGGGAAGCAGATCACATTTAATATTAGCTCAAGATCGGACCAGGATTGACTTGGCCTCTGGCAGACAATATTTCATTGAATGGGTGCTTAGATAAAATCAATCCCATGAGGTGGTATCTCTATGAAAGTCCTCTCCTTTAATTGTAGGGGGTTGAGAACCCTGCAAAAAAACCGTCCTTAAAAAGATTAGTTGTTGTTGTCGCTCCAGATGTTATTTTTCTTCAAGAAACTATGGGGGTTAGTGAACTGGTGGTTGCGTCGTTAGAATATTTGTTGCCAGGTTGGTCCTTTGTGGTGGTGGATGCAAAAGGTCGTTCTGGGGGTCTGGCCATTAGTTGGTTTCTCAAGCGTTGTAACTGTGAACGAATTTGGGGTTTTGAATCGGGGATTGGTCTCAATATTTTTTCTGTTGAGATGGGATGTTCCTTGACACTAGTTAACATTTATGGACCCTATGCTGATAAAAAATGTTATTGGGACTCTTTGGCAAAGTGTTCTTGGTTTTCTGATCAGGAGGTTATTTTGGGTGGCGATTTAAACTTTTCCATAGGTGCAGTGAAGATCTGGGGACCTCGTACAAACCCAGACCCTATGACCAATTTCTTTACTCATTTTCTTGATCTCCATGGGTTGTTGGATATAGAGCCGGTAAAATTACAACCGACTTGGAAGAATAGGCGGATCAGGGATGAGCAGGTCGCTAAACACCTGGATTGTTTCCTTCTGAAGGAAGAACTGGTGGATTCCTTGTCCCTTGTTCGTCAATGGGTTTCTTGTAGCGGTGAATTAGACCACAATCCGATTGTATTGGAATTATGTGGTAGGGTTCATCGGGATCCAATCCCTTTTAATTTTTTTGAGGGTTGGTTAAATGATCCAGAGTATCAAGCCTTGGTTTGTAAGTTGTGGATTCCCATTGGACAAAATTCATCTACGCATGCAACTATTCTATTTATGGAAAACCTGAAAAAGGTAAAACAGGCAACCATTTCTTGGGCTCATGAGAAAAAATTAAAAGAGGAGCATGAGTTATTACATATTGAAAAGAACTTGCTGGATTGGCAGGCTGGCACTGGCAAGGGATTCTGTTCCAGGGAGGACAAGGATGAACTGGTTCATTTGGTACTTCGGTGGATGGTTATTTTGGCTGATAAGGAAGCTTTGTGGAGACTCAAAAGTTGTGCTATCTGGCTCTCCCGCGGGGATGAGAATACAAAATTATTTCATTCCTTTGCCAAAGGCAAGAAAATGACAAACACTATTTGGGGCCTTACTCAGGGGATGGTCAATTGGTCAATTCTTTTGAAGGTCTGACATCTTTGGGGACTTCTCATTTTAAAGAACTTTTCAAGGCATAGGCGAGGACCTCGATTGCTGAAATTGTTAATGTTTCCAGGATTTTCCATTGTTTTGTGGAGGAGGAAGAACGTGTGTCTTTGATGGAGGAGGTGACTGAAAAGGAATTGTTGGTAGTCATGTGTTCTTTTCAGAAAGGAAAGAGTCCAGGTCCTGATGGTTGGATGATCAAATTTTATTTGGGTTTTTTCGACTTGCTGGGTTGCCTGTAGCGCTGAATCAAACCACAATCTGATTGTACTGGAATTATGTGGTAGGGTTCATTGGGCTCCCAAACCTTTTAAGTTTTTTGAGGGTTGGTTAAAGGATCCAGAGTATCAAGCCTTGGTTTGTAAGTTGTGGATTCCCATTGGACAAAATTCATCTACTCATGCAACTATTCTATTTATGGAAAACCTGAAAAAGGTAAAACAAGCAACCATTTCCTGGGCTCATGAGAACAAATTAAAAGAGGAGCATGAGTTATTACATATTGAAAAGACCTTGCTGGATTGGCAGGCTGGCACTGGCAGGGGATTCTATTCCAGGGAGGACAAAGATGAACTGGTTCGTTTGGAACTTTGACGAAGGGTTATTTTGGCTGATAAGGAAGCTTTGTGGAGACTCAAAAGTCATGCCATCTGGCTCTCCTGCGGGGATGAGAATACAAAATTCTTTGATTCCTTTGCCAAAGGCAAGAAAATGAAAAACACTATTTGGGGCCTTACTCAGGGGGATGGTCAATTGGTCAATTCTTTTGAAGGTCTGACATCTTTGGGGACTTCTCATTTTAAAGAACTTTTCAAGGCACATGCGAGGACCTCGATTGTTGAAATTGTTAATGTTTCCAGGATTTTCCCTCGTTTTGTGGAGGAGGAAGAACGTGTGTCTTTGATGGAGGAGGTGAGTGAAAAGGAATTGTTGGTAGTCATGCGTTCTTTTCAGAAAGAAAAGAGTGGAGGTCCTGATGGTTGGCCGATCAAATTTTATTTGGGTTTTTTCGACTTGCTGGGTAATGATATTTTAAAAGTGGTGGAAGAATCTAGGAAAAATGGGCATATACATGAACCACTAAATGCCACATTCATCGCTTTAATTCCCAAGTTGGACAATCCCTCTTCTTTTGACAATTTTCATCCTATTTCTTTATGTAACTGTCTTTATAAGATCATTTCTAGAGTTATCAGCCAGAGACTAAAATACATACTTTCTAGGCATATTTCAAGTGAACAATTTGGATTTCTAGCGGGAAAGTAGATTCATGAGGCTATTGGGGTTGCACAGGAAGGTTTACATAGTTTGAAATGCAAAAAAATTAAAGGAGCAATTATTAAAATTGACCTATCGAAGGTCTACGATAGGGTAAATTGGCTTTATATTCGAATGTTGTTGATACATCTTGGCTTTGGGGTGGATTTCACAAATTGGATTATGGGTTTCCTATCCACTGTCTCTTTTTCCATATTGATTAATGGTTCAACTTCCTCATTCTTCAAGGCGGAAAGGGGCGTTAGACAAGGATTCCCTCTATCTCCTCTTCTTTTTCTTTTGGTTGCTGAATGTCTTAGTTGTTTCTTGATCGAGGCAAAGTCTACTAGAAATTTTAGAGGAATAAAAATCTCACCGGGTTTGTATATCTCCCATTTAATTTGTCGATGACATCTTAATTTTTTGTGACGGTTCTAGGTGGGATACTGATAAGTTGTGTGAGGGTCTAACTCTCTTTAAACAGGCTACGAGAATGGTAATCAATGAACACAAGTATATCATTACACTTTCTTTTCTGGATAGGGGGGATTCCCTCTCCATCTCTTCTAGGCTCCCTTTTCGGGTTTTTGATTTGGATGAAGGATTGAAGTATATTGGGTTTCAATTGAAACCCAATGATTATCGAAAGTTTGATTGGTTGTGGCTCATTGCTAAACTTGAAAAAAATTTAAAGAGTTGGAGTCATCGTTGGTTATCTAGGGCTGGACGCTTAGTTCTTGTGAAGGCGATTTTGGAAGCTATCCCGGGTTACTAGATGTCGTTAGCTTGGATACCAAAAGGTATTTTGGAAAATGTGAGGGGGCTGTGCTTTTATTATTTGTGGTAGGGAAACAAAGACAAAAATGTTTTTCCTTGGGTTCATTTGGAGCGAATTGCTGCACCAAAGGCCTTGGTTGGTTGGGGCTTAAAGAATATTTTTTCTTTCTCAAAAGCACTTACTGCGAAGAGCTCATGGCGACTGATTAAAAATACTAGCCTTTGGACCCATGTAGTTTATCAAAAATATATTGCTCCCCTATCTACTCTTGACTGGATTTGAACTGCAAACAAATCTTCGACAAGTATTTTTATTATCTGGAAGGCTTTGATTAAGGCTTTTGATCTCATTGGGAACTGTCTGGTTTGGCGGGTGGGTTCTGGGCGACTGGTACATCTTGGTATGGATCCATGGACTGGTAGCCATATGTGACACTTATTATCAGCATGGATTCATAATGGATTGGCTCAGGGTGGGTTCTATTATCTTGCTCAGGTTGGGGACCCCATTCAAACAAATTTGTGGCATCAAGGTTGGCTGTTGGGGCACAGGCTTGGTCTCCTGGAGGAGGACCTTTTTCATTGGGATAGATATACTTAGGAACTTCGGGATGCCTCCATATGATTGGTTGATAGATATGATGGATTTCTTTGGGATGGTGTTGGGGATGGGGAATATACTCCTCGTGTAAGTTATATAAAATTATGTGTGGAACTTCATCAACGAGACCCCCTCTGGTGGTGGAAGAAGATATGGAAACAACCTTGTCCGACGAAAGGAAAGTTGCTAGTTTGGTCAATTATGGCAAACAAATTGCCTACATGGGATAATTTACAACGACGTCTTTTCTCTAGGCTGGGTCGATGCGCTCTCTGCAAAACTCATTTAGAATCGGTGGAGCACCTTTTTTTACATTGCTCATATGTTCGGGATGTATGGGATTTTGCCTGGATTTTGATGCCCACCGTCTGGATCTGGTAGGGAAACACATTTGAATTATCTTTACAGTCGTGGATTTGTGGTTGGGGTCAAGTGGAATATCGGGATTTTCCAATTATTCTATATTGGGGGATTTGGATCTCTCGAAATAGGCAAATTTTCCAGGATGAATTCATTTCAGCCGAAAGGGTGGCAGTCAATTGCATTGGGATCTTGGTTTATTTTCCTAGCTCGGGTGGTGGTGACTTGGCATAGCCTCGTGTCTCTAGGGAGGTGGTCCCTGACTATAGTCTCTCGTGGGGATACTTCGATGGTGCTTCCTCTTCTGATCAGTCTATGTGTGGCGGATGCGACTGTCTTTACTTCTCTAACTCTCATTTCTTTACTCTCAAAGCTGGTTTGGGGAAAGACTCAAACAACTATTCTGAATTAATGGATTTAAAACTCCTTTTACTATTCGCTATGGAACAAGGATGCAAATCACTACAAGTTTTTGGTGATTCTTTAGTAATCATCAATTGGGATATTGGGGATCATGACTGTCATGTCTTTCGTTTTCTTCCAATGTTAGAGGATGTACTTCATATTAAAAGTTTATTTGACTCTATCTATTTTTATCATATATATAGGGAGAGGAACCAATTGGCGGATGGGATTTCCAAAGAAGCCTCACAACTAGCCTTTGGTCAATGGTATATTGAAGAGAATACAACAACAAGAATTCATGGATTCTACCACAAACCCTTTCATGATAGACAAGATTCATGATCATTTTGGCATCCATGTTTTTTTTGTGGGGATAATATTCTTGTTCATGCTGGGATAGATCTTGTATATTTGATATAGTATTTGTTGGTTGGTGGGATACCCACTATATTGAGGACTTAAAAGTTTGGTGGTTACTATAGGTGAATATTTTTTGGGACTGCTTTTTTTTTTGAGACATTCAGTCATGTATCTATGATGCTTATTTTGCATCACCTGTTGGTTAGAATCTATTTGTTGGAGAATATGTACATGGCTATGTCAAAATAGATTGTGCATATATGTCTATGTAATTTTGTTATTATATAATGAAATTATGATTTTTTTCGAGGAAAAAAAAAAGGTTTATGTTAAGCGATATGCTATTTTATTGTTTTTGGTAAGTACTTAAAGCCAATGGTTTACTATAAGAAATATTCTAGATAGGAGATGTATCTCCAATGGTTTACAATAAGAAATCTAACTCAGTTGGCTAATTTTAGTATAGAGACCCAATATTAACTCCTTCTCAAGGTGCATCTACTAGGGTTAGTGGGATTTCAAAGACATTGAGTGTGAAGATGTTCAACATAGAGCAACGGGTGTTGGTTTGGTTTCAGGGTTATCGGGATCAAATGGTGGCATTCCAAAAAATAAAAGAAAGAAATAAAAATAAAATGAAAGAATCAATTAGTGTTTTATTCATAAAAACAAAGGAAACCCTTCAGAAACATGATTCAAGCAAACAATGAGTTGAATTCACATAACAATTCAGAATTGAGATAATAGAAATTTGGACTTGCAGATAGTGTGTAGTGTACATGGATTCGTGGGACTCATGTTGATGTATGAAAAATGGCATTCCATGGTCAACCACAATGAAATGTTAGAAAACTATGATTTTCAACATCTATCTAGAAGCAAACCAGGATTTTCAACTGCTACATTATGTTTGTCATAACTAGGATTTTCTCTTTTATTCCTGTGATTTTCGAAACAAAAATGCAATATGCAGAGGAAACAAAAACAATAAAATCATATAACGAGGAGAATAAATGAAAATGAAATTATCTACTTTGCAACATTAGCTAAATGTTGTATGAAATGAAATACCAATTTATATTTATCTGATAAGTTGGCAATGTGTTGTTAGCAGATTACGATGCACCTAAAATGGAAAAAAAGACCGAATGGAACAAGAAATGAAAGCGTGGTGTATATTTTCTACCTCAACTACAGATCAAAGATGTCCACCTTCCCAACAACAGATTCAACCCATGAACGAACGAAATATTTATCACTAGGTCACAAACATTTATCCCCATCCCACAAACAATGTTTTATCCCCAACGCAAAAACAATGTATCTTCAACTAATATGCGATGTAAAGTATATGAAGAACCCTATGGAGGTTGAGAAAGGATATGGTGGTGGAGAAAGGCCTATGAAAAAAGGATATGGTGGTGGAGAAAGGCCTATTCCAAAGCACATTATTGCGGTGGAAGAAGGTAGTAGAGTGATGACATAACTCACCGCATACATAGATCAGTTGGAAGACTGACTATTGAAGAAACAACTTCAATCAAATTAGGCTATCTAAGTCTGGAAAATATGTATCTTGTCAAAGACTTAAAGACTTCTAATAAAAGACTAAAACTTAGGGAAGAGTTATAATATACTAAAAAAATTAGGCCGTCTAAGATGAGGTCGACAATACGACCTCCATCTTGTCAGCCAATAGCATGTTTAAAAAAATCAATAAGAAAAAAAATAACTATTTTTTTTCCTATGTAAAAGTTTGGAAAGGAAAAAATTAGTGAAAGTCAAACACAAAATAATAGATAATCAAAGTTGTATCGAATGATAGAGTCCCTGACTTGCCTTCGACAGGGACTGATAAGAAGAAATACCTCTTATAAAAAGACTTTGTTAATAAAAATTATATTGAATCCTAATGATGTAACCCATGGACAACCTAGTACAAACTAGAAAAATATGCCTTAGGAATGGATTCCAATATGATAGTGACCATGTTGTTCCCATAGGTACAGAGTTATGAATTTACCTTGCAACAACTTCAAGCTCAAGCTGCTCTCAGATTATATATACGGGCCCAAAAATCCTCTGTTTACAGAATCTATAATGCTCCGTTCTCGCACTAGTATCTATCGGTACTCATATACAATGCTCAAACTCAGGCGCCTATGCTCCTCATGACCAACTGTTAGAACCCTGCGCTTAAAACTTAGCACCTTTGTTTAGTTTGGCGCTAAGCCCTTTCGTCAACACAACCAAATGATGGCGACTTGGTTCTTATTCCCTTAAGAACTTAAGCCTTGGTACTAATACTCCACTCAACCAATGGTTATGACTAGGTGCTTATCTTTTCCAAAACCATGCGCCAAAACCCTATGCTTATACTCCTAGCACTTTGCCAATATGCGTTCAACCTTGGCCATAGATCTCCTCTCCCAATCAATAGTTGGATCTAACTATGTCGCGGGATCATTCAAATTCAATTCACTGTTGATTTGTTTTGATGATCAACGATAGATCTTCTAGTTCCTCTACACCACTCATTCTAATGGTCGTTGATTTATGTTCTTCAATGGATGATTGCAATGTATAGCGGTCCCAGGACATCAGGACTTCAAAACCTTTTCAACAACTCAAAAATTTGGAAGGTTGCGATTCATAATGACCTGGACCGTTGATCCCATTGGTGATCAACGATCACGATCTCTTCCACTACAATATCATTCAGCATTGGATCACCATCGATATAGATCGCAGATCCAGTATGGAATGTTGATTATATTTCAACTCATGACATGGGCCACCACAAAACTATGATCAATCCAAAATCTTTCTTCCACCTGTCATCCCCTGTGTGGGCTCTTACGTCAGCATGGCGTGTCTTGGTCTAGATGAGGGTCGTCAATCTACAAAATCAAGATCTAATCTTCACTGTCAATGGTTTTCCATGGAAACCATATATTGTCAAGCCTGGTCTCCATGTGTCACCTCATGTGTGGAGTTCCTTACGTCATCATGACATTTTTCATCATCGAGACCTCATAATTTTTACACCCTCAACACCTTGGAACCTCTGATGCCCACGATCCGCTATAACGAGAACCATTGATTTGGTGGCTTGTCCTTGATCTAGTCTAAGCTGTTGATCTCGTCTGCCGTAATGATAACCATTGATCTGGATTTGGATCGAACGGTCACGGGTTCTCCCTTAACGTTTGTGTGTCTTTTAAGTCCTTATATGATGTTGTCCATCAATCTAACTTGGGAATGAATGGCCAGATCTTACTCTCACCACCAGATATCAAGACTTTTCAAAATTCTTCCAACTTTGATCGAACAGTCAAGACTTAATCATGGGGTGATCCTATGGTTGTAAATGATCCTTCCTTCACGGTATATTTTGACGTGATTTGGGTTGTTGATCCTTCCAGTGATCAACCATCAACTCTATTGTAGCTTCTATTCATTGTTGGTAATCTGACGATTGCTATTCTTTGACACTTATAAAGGAATTCAAACCCTGGTTCATTTTGCATACGCAACAAAGTTCAAAATACTAATCCAATTTCACAAATTAAGAGAGATAACACACATGGATCCAATCTCCACAATGACACAGAGGATTTATAACCTCATGAAGATTCTATTAATGAACCTGCACACAATTTAAACAGAGAATTTCTCGCCTTTTTGGCCTTATTTACAGTTAATTGGTCTATGTTCAGCATGTTGGCCACACTCGGCCTCTTACACACTCAATTCCCCTTTCTCACTTTGTCTCTGCACACACCCCTAATTTCTCATAGGATTACAAAATATACAAGACTGGTCTAAAACCTGAATTCGTTTCAGATCCTACTTAGACTCCACAAATTTTGTAAGGATCTCTCAGATCCACAATATCCTCAAGAGATCAATCTAGGATCTCTTCTAGACCTCACAACTCTTGAGATCTACTGTCATAGGCAAATTCACTTACATTTAATCAAACTCAATTAAATAAATCCTATATGATGCATTCCTTCTAGAATTTCAATAAAACATAGGAAATTACAATAATAGCAAGTTAGGGAACCAACTCCCTTAGTAAATTCATAGACCCCCTAGGTATGTTCAACACGGTGGACTTTGGAGGAAAAAATTCTCCTACATCAGACTCCCAGGGTTAACATTTTCATGATATCCTAATCATGTGTCTTCAATTGAATTCCTCCTCTGATCCTCTGTTGATGTTGTCTATATGCATTGCTGCATATGTCCTCCACTGCTATCCTCCATCTTCTAGAATCCAAATTTTAGTTTTGCTGCTTCTCATATTGTTGGTTTCCCTGTTGTCTCATTTCTGCCTGAGATTTTCCAGGATCCCATATTTGAATTTGTTGCTTACCAGTTACCTTGTTGACATAATATCTCTCAGCCAACAACAATTTGTGGTTGACTGCACTTCTCATTTCATGATATCCCCATATGGACTTCTTCATCATCATCTTCCATAAAGAATCTATTTCAATGTCCAAATATGTACTTTGTTGGTACAGAACATTGCTACAAACTTGCTATTGAACTTCTATAGGCATAACATGTTTGTCTCTTGCTGCAATTTCTTCATCCATATCCTTCATCCAACTTGTTGTAATAACACACTCTCTATTGTCTCTGATGTCCTTAGGTCCATGAGAATACCCTCCAAAGTTTGTAACTTCTCCCAGGTTACGTCTTCCATTCTGCACTTCTCCAGAAGTGTTTGAGACACTCAATTGTCTTCTCCAATCTCCTTGCTTATTTATGGAAGACTGACTACTTTAAGAATTCTCACCTTTATTTGCACCTGCACAAGAAATAAACACACTACAACAAACATTTTACTTTTCCAATTCTTCCTCATCACTCAAGATAATGTCTGTTGATACTCCATGTCTATCTCCATCGTTTATGTAGTTTGTTGCTTCATGAGTTCTTCTTTCAACTTCTGAGTTGTCCTTGACAGTCTCCTGGTTACTTTCATCCTCCTCATACTCAACTACTTTGATTTATTTCTTCAATCTAGAAGATAACCCGTGCATCAACTTCACTTGCAACATATGCCATTTTACCCTCTTCTTCCTTAGTTTCCAGCCATATCTATGATTTTCTTCACTTTTTTGTAGCAGTCGTTCCACATAATTGAGATGTGCCTTTTACTCAACCATTTTCTTTTCAAATTAGTCATTGCTCATCCTCTTTATTCCAATTTCTCTGGCATCCTCTTTCCTCTGGCTATGGATTTTTCCTGAACCCTTGTCATGACAATCAATAATCATCCTCATCTCCACCTTTTTTAGCTTCTCCATACTCACTGTGAGCTGCATCAAGCCTCCTCTGTAGCAAGTCTCTAAATATTTCCACTCAATACCTCATCAAGCTTCACCTGCGCCTAACCTTTTGGTATTATTTTGTTTCTTTCCTCTAGAACCTTCTGAGCATCCTCTGCTCTTCTCTAGATTCTGCACCTATTCACCTTTCTCTGAGAACTCCTACTGTTCTCCTCACTTCCAATCCTCTCCTAGAAGTATTTACAACACTCCTTGCTACAAGGTTCTGCCACAATATTCTCTTAAGATATTCTCTTGCTCTTCATCCTCTGTCACAGTTTCTCTACTGTCATGGATACTACCACTTCCATGTTTCTACCTAAAATACAATCATACTTTTAACCATAATTAATTACAAAAAATCAATCCAATACCTGCAATATTTGTTCTTAGATCTTATCTTCTCAACATCTCTCCCCAACTCGACGTCTTTGGTTGAAATGATATTAATGCTGCAAAAATTCCCCAATGTAATTATATATCCAATTCCTTTTTCTGCAATTGCAAGTTTTGCAGATTCCCTTTTTATCAATCTCAAAGAAAATTTGCGCTTTGATACCAATTGATAGCGACTAGGTTGTTCCCACATGTGCAAAGTTATGAATTTACCTTGCAACAACTTGAAGCTCAATCTACTCCCAGATTCTTTATACGGGCCCAAAAATCCTTTGTTTACAGAGTCTGTAATGCTCCGTTCTCACACCAATATCTATCATTACTCATCTACAATGCTCAAACCTAGGCACCTTTCTTTAGTCTAGTGCTAATCCATTTCGTCAACATGACCAGATGTTGGTGACTTGGTGCTTATTCCCTTAAGCACTTGAGCCTTGGTACTAATACTCCACACGACCAATCGTTGTGACCATGTGCGTATCTTTTCCAAAACCATGCGCCATAACCTTGTGGTTATACTCCTAGCACTTTGTCAATACACGTTCAACCTTGGTTGTAGATGTCCTCTCCCAATCGACAGTTGGATCTAACTGTGCCATGAGATCATCAAACTTCAGTTCACCATTGATCTGTTCTGATGATTGATGGTGGATATTATAGTTCTGTTGCGCCACTCGTTCTAATGACCATTGATATATGTTCTTCAATGGATGACTACCACGTATAGTGGTCCCAGGACATCGAGACTTCACACCCTTTTCAACAACTCAAAACTCCCGAAGGCCGCAATCTGCAATGACCTAGATCATTGATCCTACTAGTGATCAATGGTCACAATCTCTTCCTCTATGATATCATTCAAACATGGATCACCGATGATCTAGATCACTGATCTAGTCTGGACCATTGATTATATTTCAACTCACGACGTGGTCCACCATGGAACTTCGATCATTATATAACCTTGCTTCCACATGTCGTCCCTTGATTGGGATATGACGTCATATTGACGTATCTCGGTCTTGACGAGGGCCATTGATCTACATAATTAAGATCTAATCTTCACAATCAATGGTTTACCAAAGAACCATATATCATTGGGCCTCATCTCCATGTGTCACCTCATGTGTGGAGTTCCTTACATCATCATGACGTTTGTCATCGTCGAGACCTCAAAAATTTTACACCCTCAACAGCTTGGAACCTCCGATGCCTGCAATATGCTATAACGAGAACCATTGATCTTGTGGCTTGTCCCAGATCTAATCTGAGTTGTTGATCTCGTCCACCGTAATGAGAACCGTTGATCTGGATCTGGATCAAATGGTCATGATTCTCCCTTAACTTCCACGTGTATTTTAACTCCCAATACGTTTTCGTCCACCAATCTATCTCGTGAAATGATCCAGGTGGATATTGGTGGCCACCCACCTTTTTCGACTGGCTCAAAACTGTTTTCTGGCAATTTTGGCAATTTACTATTTTTAGCAGGTTTTAACTTCCGGGGCCATTTTGAGGGCCTAAATGAAGGTTTTTCAATATCGAGGTTCTCAATGATAATTTAAGGCATAATTGAGCCCCCAAAATGAATCTCCTCTATGATACCTTTCCAACGAGCTATCACACGCCTAAAACGGAGATCGTATGCAAAAGTTACGACCTCGGGAAGTTGATGTACTCACTTACCCAAACGGGGCCCACATGACTTTTGGCGCTTCATCTCCTAGGGTTAGGTTTTTGG